>CAODLS010339842.1:0-10636 GCA_948243855.1 Flueggea neowawraea
AACATTATTGGAGAAGGAGGATTTGGAAAAGTTTACCTTGGTGAGTTGAATGATGGCACTCAAGTTGCTGTCAAGCTGCTGTCTCAGTCCTCAAAGCAAGGCTTCAAAGAATTTCTGTCTGAGGTTAGACCCTTGAAGCCAAGGAGACTTCTACAGTCAGACGGCTATTTGGCCGTCTCAATGAGACAAATGATTTGATACGTTAAATTACAATGAAATAATCTCAGCCATTTATCCTATTCAGTAAGGGGAGCACAAGACAAGGCGCACACAATAAAAGAAAAATAAAATATCTGATGTTGTTTTAAAAATTCAGTCTTTTGGCGCTCTAAGAAAATCGACCGTGAGTTGCAAGCAGTCCCTCTCTCTCACTCTCTCTCTCAACACTTTCCCAATTTGAAGAACTCAAACCCTAAATTTGTTCTCTCTCTCGGCGCACGCCCCTTCGTTCCCCGATCGCTCAGTCGCTGCTCAGTCTCTCCTCGCTCAGTTGTTGTCTCGCTTATTCGTCTCACCTTGCTCAGTCGTTTCTCTCTCGACGGAAGGAGATAGGTGTTCGACATTTGTTTTTCTTTTTCACTCTAGTCGCTCTTGCGCTTCTCCCTCGGCGGCCGGTACTCGCTCTCCACGATCTCGATCTCAAGCTTAGATTCTGTTAGTTTTCTGTTCTTCACGAACTTATATTTTTCTCTTTATTTTCGTTGTGAGTTCTGAAATTTTCTTGTTTTTTGTTGATAGTGCTGTCAGGGGCAGAACTACAGAGGGACCCGCAGGGGTCCGCCATCGGAGGGGCTCCGCCATAACCCAGCCCCTGCTGGGTTTCCGCCATTGAAGGTGCCATGGAGTTGCAGGTGACCTCTGTTCTTCCTTCTGAGCTTTTTTTTTAAACCACTAGTGAGTCACGTAACATATTTCTCTTGTTTCGTCGAGAAAACAGTAAAAATATAACTTTTCTTTGAAGTTTTGTTTGATTAAAAAGCGTAATCTTTCATACCCACGTGAGGTCCTATCTGGGTATGAGTAGAATGGTGTATTTGGTGAGAATTTTGATGATTTTTTATAATTTTATGATTCATAAATTCCCAATACACCGATCCAGTTGAGTAAAGTTTGTCAGTTGAGACATGGGTTATGAATTTCTCTTTGTGGGTATTATGAATTTAGTTTTTTGCTTAGTTAGGTTAATCTTATTACTATTATTACTATTTAGGTAAGAGGTGGTGTTGTTCCATTCTGAAGTTATGGATTTTGAGTTTGTTGAAGTTGTTTGTTTTATAATTACAATTGCCTTGTGATTAATGTTTGTTTACTGATGCTTGTTATTGGAAAGGTGTTGGCATTGAGGAGACCCTTCCTTCATAAAGTCTTGGATTATGAAGATGAGTTCTTTGCATTGCTTATGCTGGTTCTTGAAGGCCATGGCTTACGAACTACAGGTGTTGTTCCTATTTTTCCTTTTCTCTTTTTGTTTTTAGTTTGCTTTTATGCTGCTATTTCTCCCCAAGATTGCAATGTGATGTAGTGGACTGCTATTATGATTCTAATATTCTGTGTACATGCAGTCTATTATATTAACCGGATATGTAGCTGTTTTGATTTACATCGCATTGTCATCTTCTGTTCCTTGTTATTTATAATTTATATCAGAACTGGTCTATATTATGTAGTGTTTGGTCTTTTAGAATTGGGAGGTTGTAATTATTCTTTGCACTGTGTTTGAGCTTATTTCTTGTTTTCTCTTCTTTCCAGATGCTTCTTTTGCTGAATCTCTATATGGATTGAAGAGATTGAGGAGAAGAGCAGTCAAGATAAAGGCATTGACAGATAATACTCGTTTGAAAATGGGGGATGGAATTGAACACTCGGAATTAAAAAGGAGCCAAAGAATTCTGTCAGTTGTTTTTTTGGTACGCCTCTGCTTTTTTAAATCAAATTTTAACTCTTCTATTTTGATTAAATATTTCATTTTGTTGTTTGCTATTCATCATTGCAGCAACTTCTGCTCAGTTCACATAAACCTTTAAAATAAGAGTTATGCTCATAGAACTGTATGCAGTTTTTTGTTTTTTTTTTCTTGTTTTGATTTCGTTAACAGTTTGTCACATTTAGTGTGCTCAGTCTGACCTAAGTACACATATTTAAATCACTCTCATGCTCATGTTATTATTTCAAACTATATTTCTATGGTTAAAAGAAGAGTGATGATTTATGAATTTGATGTCTTTCAGGTTGTGTTGCCTTATTTCAAGTCAAAATTGCATTTAGTATACAACAGAGAAAGGGAAAAAATTGAATTTGATGTCTTTCAGGTACTTGCATTTATGTATTTCAAGTGCTCATCGTATCTTCTTATGACCACAAAGAAAAAAGAGAAGGAAAATTTCCATTTTATCTTTGATTGTGCTATGCTAATTACATATCACAGTTTTTTTTTTCTAGGACATAATATGAAATTGAAACTTGTAATTTGTGGAAGGTTGAGATGGTTTTTGGCCTCCTCATTGTCATTCCATCGTTGACGTTGAGAGTAAGTGCTTCACTTCTCTTATTTTCGTTGTGCCTTGCTGCTGTATATGGTTTGAAATTTCTGGGGTTTTAGTTAATTTGTGCATTGTTGACAGAAATTGAGTTGATTAAGTGTATAAAGACATGATTTTTTTGAGAGAAATTGAGTTAATTACTTGATTAGTTGAATAATTGCAGCTTCTTGAATTGAAATTCCTACTTTCTAAGGTTTTAATTTTAAACCCAAATTTAACTTTATTATTTTATTGTGTGTTTTGTGATACAGTGCATTACTTGAGCAATCTTTGTGAGCATGGGTTTGGTAAATTAATAGTGGATTTTGCTGGATTTTGTGTTAGTCAGCTTCTGTGACTGAATTTTATTGTGGTTTATTGTTGAATGAATGAAAAAACTTGTAGAGGGTAGTTATTAAATTATATAAGGCCTTATGCATATTTCGTTCTATTCTTTTGAGTGAATTTCATTGGCGTAATTTGCCTTTTCGTTCGATTGCAGATCAAGTAGTTTCGAATAACACCATACCGCTTTCACCATAGTGGCTTTATGCTAAACCAATTGATGCCAAGCCGTTGACTGCTAGGGCTTGGTCTGTGGTTTGTCGTTTGCACTCTTTTGTGGTTAATTATGTTTGTTTTCTAGTCTTTTTGCATATTTTAACTAAAATTGTTCTTTAAAGCATACATGGTTGACCATGTTGCAAGCCTTATCTCAAAGTGTTGTTGGCTTTTGCTTAATGCTTGTACTTCATTTTGCAGGCTTCCTTTTCATGCTGTTACTTGTTTGTTAATTTACTTTTTGTTACTTGTGGAGTTCTAGCTGCTTATAGTGTTAGATCAAGCTTTATAGTAAACAAGTATCTACCAGGATGTTTCAGTTCATTGTGTAAATTTTATCTTCAAATTAAATTTATTGCAAATGCAGATGATTGACAATCTAACAGAACAAAGAAAAAAGGAAGTAGTGGAAAGTTGCCTACTTTTTGGGAATTCATACATTTGCAATTGAAGCCACCCCTTGACAAATTCATTTTTGTAGAAATTGTGTGTTATTTTGGTGATGACACTAATTTTATCATTATGCAATTTCTTTGCCAAAAATCATAGTGTTACTTTTTATTCTCTGAATTTCCTTTGTTGACTTGGCTGTAGTAGATTTCTTTAAGTTAAGTAGGAATATTAGCTATAATTTGCCTTTGCAGAGGGCCTGTGATCTGCTGCTCCGTCAACAGAAGCATATTTGCATATTGATGTGTATCTCATGCATTGACTTGCTAATGCTTGACTTGATGGCTTATTTTGCTTGTAAATCATGACTGTCAAAATTTAATGTTGTAGTGTTATCTATTCGTCCTGATTAATTCCTTTTTTTTCCTTGAAAAACCACAAGAAATGCGTGCACCAAATTCTCTGTCGCATGGAAACACCTCTTGAGAACAATTTGAAAGACGGTTGGCATGTAGATGGAACCCATGAGAAGAAGGACTGAAGGAGGTATGCACCAAAGGTGTTCATTGGTTATAGACTAGGTGTTCAAAATGCAATCTAGATTGCTATATTGTTGGCCAAAAAGCAAATGCAGACTAGGTTTACTTTTGGTACAAATAAGTGAATTTGAAATTACAAAGATAAAGCCGTCAACTGATGCATTTTTTGTTTTTCTGAATATATCTTATTTTCTAAAGTATGGTGCACTATTGGAAGACTATGCTTGAAATTAAGGGTACTTAATATACTTTCCTTAAATTGCAAGTATATATAGAAGTTAGTGTAAATTCTCATCAGTTCATTCCAAATCATTTCATTGACACTTTTTGTAATCTTATTGTCTACCTTTTGTACACTTAAAATCTGTTGGACGCCACTTCCACCTCCATCAAGTCTTGGCTTTGCAACTGAGCATTTGTGGCCTTCAAGTTTGAACTAATCGTAAAAAAAAAATAGTAAAGAAAAACTTCAGCTAGTCTTAAGTAATGTATGATTGTATTTTAAGGGGTGTATTAGATTATGTATTTTAATGATTTTTGTAGTTTTAAATGAATAATTTTTATAGATTTCATAGATTTTAATGACTTTTGTAGAGTTTATAAATTTATCAATGATATTCGTAAATTTTATTTTAAAAAACTATTGTAGAGTATAATTTGTCAATGACTTTTATAGATTTTATTTTAAAAGACTTTTATAGAGTTTATAAATTTATCAATGATTTTTATAGACTTATTTTAAAAGACTTTATAAAAATTAAAATTTTTATTTTATCACTATTAAATAAAAAAATGTTTTAGAGTTGTTTTAAACTAATACAATTTTGTTTTACATGTAAAATAAACAACTGAAATATTTATTTGATAAATTAAGTATAAAAATGTAAAAATATAATTTGTTTATACAAAAGTCTCATTAATTATAAATAATTAAACTTAAAATAATGATAAAAATAAATATTTATTTTTATTCACATGCTCAACATAATTCCACATATTAGTAGATATGATATTTTTTCATTTATTGACAATATTTTTTTGTTGTTTATGTGTCAACAAATGATTCAAAATTCTCTTCTTGATTAACTGGTATAGGAAGAATGATAAAATTTCATTATTTAGTTTAACTAGAAGTCAACTGGTATAGGTAGAGATGATAAAATTTTACTATAAATTAATTTAGATCTAATATATCTTTTCTATGCAAATATGCAAATAAGGACAAAATTAATAATGGGTTTAAAAAATTAAAAATAATGATGGTTTATCTGAGGAGAGAAAGTGAAGACGAAACTCAATATCAAAGCGTGGAGGATAGATAAAGAAAAATAAAAAAATAGAAGTCTTTAAAAGTTTTGAGTTAAAGTGGAAGATTTTTTGTGTCGTCTTTTTATTTATACAAACTTAAAATGTTATTCAAAGTATGTAAAAATCATTATCTATAAAAATTTATGATTTTTTGAATATATGCATATTTTTATAAACTCTTTAAAAGTCTTAATTAAATACTCTTAATTTTTATAATTTTTTTAAGTTTGTAAAAATCATAATTCATTACATTCAAACTTTTAAAGAATCTTTGAAAGTCATAATTTAATACCTCATAATTTTTTTAAGTCTATAAAAGTCATTAAAAATTATAATTCAATACACACCTCTAAATGTCTATATTGTAATATTTTTCATTATGATTAACTAAGTTTGATTCTATAAATGCTCCGGAGTTCAACTTACCGATAACAAGTTGTAAAACTTATGGTATGTAAATTACATTAAAATTGCATTGTGTAATGTGAATCATTTCTTTAAATTTTGTTGATATAAAGTAGGAATTTGGTTATTTGCACATATGACAACAAATTTAGTCACTCATTAATTGTTGTATGATTTGTATTATTTACTCATCTAATCATGATATTGAGAAGTTTTTTAATACTTGTTACTTTAAGAAGAATGAGATTTCCATATTTAGAGATGATTTTTTTTGTCATCTAAATACATTTAGCGAAAAAATTTAAAAGTATACATAAGTGTTCAAATGTGTTTGTAAGTGTTCAAGGTATTCATATATTCTAAACTCTATACTAAACTCGATTAAAATACTTGTGAGTTACAATATATTTTAAATTTTATACTTTATATTCTATATCTTACACTATATTATTTATTTATATAGATGTAATAAGACAAAAACATTATCGAAAAAATTATTACTTAGAGCAATGAGCAAATATTTAACTATTGTTGCTTAAAACCTTTCACAAAGTTATTAAGATAGGTTATCGTATGTATAAAATGATTCTCGCATAAGTAAGAAAATGAATTTGTATTTTCGTATAAGCACGAAGTATGTAAATTACATTAAAATTTACACAATTATGTTATGTGCATCATTTCTTCAAATTTTGTTCATATAAAGTAGGAATTTAGTTATTGCCATCTGTACAGAAAATTTATATAGTGAAAAATTACTCATCAAATTGTCAGTTCATTAGATAAATTACCAAATAGTAAGTTATGTTAGAAACACATAATGTAAAAATACTTAAAATGTTATTTGTATATATGACAATAAATTTAGTCGCTTGTTAATTATTATATGTAATTTGTATTAGTTACTCATCTACATATAATGTCTAAAAGATTTTTTAACACTCATTTTTATAAAACAATGAAATTGCATATTTAGAGACGATTTTTTAACATTTAGAGATGATGTTTATACATTTAGGGAAGATTTTTGACATTTAGAAACGATTTTTTTACATTTAGAGACGATTTTTTGTTATTTAGATACATTTAGTGACAATTTTTTGGTGTTGTCAATTTCTGAACGAGTTACTTAATTGTTTTACTTTTACTTAAATTTTCAAAATTCTGTAAAAATTCAAAAAAATTAAGTAATTTTTTTTGAAATTAATTAAAATGTAATTAAATTAAGTAACTTGACTTTTATTTAATTATTTTTATTTATACTTAATTTTTAAAAATTCTATAAAAGATCAAAAAAATTTAAGTAAAATTTTTTAAAATTAATTAAAAAGTACTTAAATTAAGTAATTTAATTTTTACTTGATTTTTTAAATTTTTTCTTAATTTTTTAAAATTTTGAAAATGTAAAAGAAATTAAGTAAAAATTTCTAAAATTAAGTAAAAGGTTCTTGAATTAAGTAACTCACTTGTTACTTTTTTTTTTATTTAATTTTGTGATATTTTATAAAAAGAAAAAAATAAGTAAAAATTTTTAAAATTAAGTAAAAGGTACTGAAACTAAGTAATTCAACTTTTACTTAATTTTTTTAGTAATTCAACTTTTACTTAATTTTTTTACTTTTATTTAATTTTTTAAAATTCTGTATAACGCCAAAAAAATTAAGTAAAAGTAAAAAAATTAAGTAAAAGGTACTTAAATTAAACAATTCAACTTTTACTTATTTTTTTCTTTTACTTAATTTTTTAAAATTCTATAAAAAGTCAAAAAATTAAGTAAAAATTTATGAAATTAAGTAAAAGGTACTTAAATTAAGTAATTTAATTTTTACTTAATTTTTTGCTTTTACTTTATGTTTTGAAATTCTGTAAAAAGAAAAAAAATTAAGTAAATATTTCTGAAATTAAGTAAAAAGAACTTAAATTAAGTAACTTACTAGTTACTTATTTTTTTTTTAGTTTTACTTATTTTCTAAAATTTAGCTCACGATAAAAATCATAATATAAAAAGTCTAAAAATTAAGTAAAAGAGAATAAAATTAAATAACTTGTTAGTTACTTAATGTCTTTTATTTTACTTAATTTGTTGAAATTATGTAATTTGGTGTATATTTCCTACTTTGATTAATGACTCAGATTTATTTTAGGTCTTTAAAAAAATAGTTGTCTCGTTGTAGAATCCACACTCAATTTTGCGTTATCTGTTGCACGCTAACTTCTTTGAAAAACTGCAGGTGCAACTCTTGATAATGGTTTATCACACAAATTTGGTATCTCTTATTGGTTATTGTGATGACCATGGGACCATGACACTTGTTCATGAATAAATTGAATGGAAAACCATCTAAAATCGGTGCTACAATAACACCAACAACAAGCATAAAATCAGATTCAATTGTTGAATGCTTGTTTTCAAAACTTATAACATTAAGTGGTTATAATGACATCAAACATTGATTCAAGTTGTTTTTTCTATAAATTAATTTATATTGGAACTAAGTTCTATGTAAATGACATGTCGTCTGCCCAGAGGAAAGGACGTCTAGATTTTGACGACTCGTCATTTTCGTATCCTAATGCACTATTCTACCCCTATAGACAAGTGGTCGTTTAATCTTCACTTCACCGACCCAAATGAAGCACATTAAAGTCTAGGAACCGGATTGAAATTACATGTAAAGTAGAGTGGCTGAACTGTAATTTTACCTTTCCCCCCGACCAAAACTCACACACAACTCTCGTCTCCTCTTTTCTAGGAAGCTCAATCCCATCACTCATTACTCAATCATCAAACGATGGCAACGCGGCCTCTACCATCACCGTCGGATGAGAACGTGAACGGTAATCCACCGGCGCCGTCGCAGCCGCCGGGAACGGATATGACGGGGATATGCTTCCGTGACCAGCTATGGTTAAACACGTATCCCCTCGATCGAAACCTAATATTCGATTATTTCGCCGTCTCGCCGTTCTACGACTGGACTTGCAACAATCAACAGCTCCGCTTCCGCTCCATCCACCCCCCTCGACCTCTCCCACCTCTCGTACGTACTTACAAATTCTCTAAGATTGCCATAACATACACAATGTTGCGATTGAGAAATCAATTGATTTTTTTTAATTAATTTTCGTTTAACTTTGTGTTGTGTAGGAAAATGACTAGAACTGAATATATGTTGAGCGAAGTGATGGAACCGAATTTGTATTATCCTGTATTTTTTTCTGGTAATTTTTTTTTCTTTTTTTTATCTTCGTTAAATAAATTTTTGTTAATTTTATAATAAAAAATATATTTTTGTGGTTTTATAAAATTTGATAACAGTTTTATAAAATTTGATATGATCAAATTTGTTGATTTTTATTAATTAAAATTATTAGTTTTAATTTGTTTTAGTAAGAAAATATTTTGTTTAATTCTTATTAATTCTTTTGAATTTTTTTTGTTAAATTTCAAAATTTATTTTTGAAATTTAAAGAGTTAATTTTGAATTTTAAAACTCAGATCAACGACTTTCTTCTTCTTCCTTTTCATTCTTTCACTGTTCTCCAAACCCTAAGACCTGATTAGCTCATTCTCTCCACCTCTCTTCTGTTTCCTTTCTTTGAATCAAGGTGATTATATGAACTTAAGTAGATTTCTTTGTTTATTTCTTGTTGAGTTTGCCGTTTTGGTTTGATTGGTTTTGATGGGTTTCGGCTGGAGTTATGACTTCGATTTTGAGGGGTTTTCAGGGCGGATTTGGCTTAGTTCTTTCTAGACTTGGATGGATTAATGATGGGAAACACAAATTTAGGTTGGAAATGGAGGATTGGTGATTTATTTGTTATGGGTTATTTCATCCCGAAATTTAAATTGATGAACTTGATTGATTTTGATGTTCTAGATGAAAATCGAGGCTAGATTTAGGTTCCTGGGATTGAATAGAGGTTATTGGAACCACTGCGAACATCGGCTTCCACCCGGTTCGAGTTTTGTGCCATTTTTGGAAATATTTTTTTCGTCGCAAGGACTTAACTGAAGATTTCTGATTTTTCTAAAATAATTAGAGGATTGGGTCTGATATTTGACATGAGGATGAGATTTTTAATTTTTAAAAAATATGATATAGATTTTTAATTTTTGAAAATGTTGGGTCATTTTACAATTTTGATAAAATTGAGGTTTTATTCATAAATTGGGTTATTTGGAGAATTTAATTTTAAATTCTGATAGTTTGGGAATTAATTATTAATTTCTAAGGTTTTAGGGACTAAAGTATAATTTTAGAAAATTCGGGGACTAAATCATAATTTTACATAGATTTTGATTTTTGGGTCGTGAGTGCTAGATCTTATATCGAAATAGGATTTCTTACGCCGATGGCGTCCGAGTCTGCATTTGATTTCATATGTGTTTTGCATTGTCACAATCACCGTATTGATTTGTTTGTAAAATATTTTGTTTCAGCTCGATTCAGTTTCCGAACTGACCAACCATCGACCGGTGGTTAGTGTTTCTGAGTTTGGAAGCTCGGCATCCCTTGAGTGGATGATAGTTTTAGACACATAGGTTGTGTCTCTTCAATTTATATATTTTTGTTGTGCTATCACCATAGCATGTAATTTGGAAATCCTAAAATTTGTCTATGTGAGGACTTGGTTGATTTAAATATGTTTGTGGAAATTTTGGAAAATTGTGATGAATGACAAAATACGTTTTTGGAAAGTTATTAATATTTTTGTAAGAAATAATTTTTTTCTGAAAATATAATATAAATTGATTATATTATAATGTTTTGGAAATAAATTCTGATCTATATGCTTTGTTATGTACCCTATTTTGGGGATTTTGATAAATGTTTTGTAAATGGTATTTGTCTGGATTTCAGATATCTTTTCGAAATAAAGATTTTGTTTCTGAAATATATATATATATAT
>CAODLS010339902.1:0-13148 GCA_948243855.1 Flueggea neowawraea
AGTTCATCACCAAGGATATTCTGAACCATCTCAATGATGACAATCCGTGTCGATCCCTTCTTTGGACCTTTTTAGAATGGTTCGATGACATCACAGTATGGAGAAGGAAATTAAGGAATACCATTGTCAATGAAGCAACACTTGGGCATGGCAACCAGTTATCCACGGAGGTTTATATCTTCCATAGACCCTATTTTTGCCATAGTCAATGTTTTCTCTGGACTCAGAATATGTATTATAGTTGGGGTATCTTCTACCCATCTGTCTGGGGAAATCCCTTAATGCGAGAAAGATTAGTGGAATATTTATGTTTCATTAATAATTCACCGTTGCCGCCACCAATAAGACTTGCAGGTTTCCAATCTCGACCTATTGAAGTCAATATAACTCCCATGACCATCTCAATGTAGTCATCCACCATTGGAGTTTTTGAAGGTCCTTATGAACTAGAACTTCCAGTACATGATACGACCATGAAAGAATTGGAGCGTGTGGCACCTGTTCAGCCACCACCAGGATATAAAAGTTACAGAGATCATCCAAAGAACAACAGTGACTCTTCTTCTGAAGAGGAGTATCCATGGCTATATGACGATTGCAGTCCGTATTACTACAAGCTTCTGTATGACAAGGGAACATGGACAAAAGTTGGAAGGCCCCCATCTCCACCAAACAAATAAAGTTAAAAAATAGTGGAATGTGGATTTGTATGCTGTCAAGATGCTCTGCCTCAAAAGTTGTGACTACTTTCGGCTACTTTATGTCAGTAGTCACATGTGGATGTCTGCCACATGATAAATCAGTTTGTTTTATTATTACGTGTTATTGTCGTTGCGTTGGCCAATTGTTTTGGTCATGTCAGATGTATTATTAAAGGAATCAGATTCCTTTCTCTTTTTCTTTGTCTGCTAATATGTACATGGCCTAATTTGTCAGTTTGTAACATCTGAAGTCTATATAAGACTTCTTTCATTCAATAACAAGGCAGAGGCAATCCTAGAGAGGAATTTTCAAATAAACTCTTTTCTATGGCTTTCTAATTTTTTCTTTCCTATTATCAACTGAAATCCAATGAGTAATTAAGAAAGAGTATTAGGTTGTACTTGATGGCAACGGTTCTTTGAGTCATCTGGTCATTACTATGCAGTGAAGATCCAAAAGACAAAGTACGCCCAGAGTACGCAAGAGGCGGAATAGCGAAAATGTGAAGAGAAAGTTGTATGTGTAAGGTGATCAGCCCCTTATGACATCAGAGCCAAAAAGTACAACCTAGTAAATGTTCGCTATTTAGTTGGCATCGTGAACCTCTTGCCTCCCTAATTGCATTGAATCCATACAGACAATCATATTATGTAATTGAAAAAAAAAAAAAGAGAAAACAATCATATTATGTTGACTTCTCGGATTTCGTTGTACAATCTTATTCTTCTTTTAGGACATATGAAGTTTGGTTTCTGTTAATGGATGCTGAAATTATTGATTCTTCATCCTTTTTTTTTTCTTTTTCTTTTTAACAGACCTTGATCTTTTGTTGTTGGGACCAATATATGATTTCATATAAAGTAGAAAGTAGAGGTAGCCGACAAATTCTGCCATGTTCCAAATATAGCCACTAGCCATCAATAAAATTCATCTACACTAATGAGTGTTATATTTATTGTGTGTATGATTTCCATGTCACTTTAATTTTTTATTACATTTTTTTTTATTATTATATTTTTATACTGTATCATAAGATTTAAAATTACTTTACTCCTCATTTAATTTATTTATAATAAATATATTTATTTAAGATACTAATTTTATATTTTTATGTAAAATAAATTATATTTTAAATTATTTATGCGAAATTTGTGGAAATAATATTTTTTATAAATTAATGTCGAGTGAGTAAATATTAAAAAAATTGTAGGTTAAAAAATAACTATATTCGAAGTCCAAAAAAAAATAAAATAGATTAAGCTAACGACTACAAATCCATTAAGCAAATGATTCAAAAAATAATACATAAATTAAGCAAAATGATAAATAACACTGATTTTCGCTTCATTATTTTCAAAACGATTCCAAATGTATTCAACTAAATCTGAACGAAGACGATGATGCACTTCTAGATCACGTGGTTCGGCATGCCTTCGTAGTTATTGTTGAAATTCTTGAGTAGAACCACAAGTTACAAGAATCAAAGGCTCTCCTTCATCATCGTCCCACACTAAAAGAAAAAAAAACGTTTCTGAGACGAAAATAATTCGTCGAAAAAATTGGAATTTCATCGCAAAGACTGTTGTTGCGACCAATAATCCGTCGCAAAATTTCTTCGCAAAAAACCTCGTCGCTAAAATGTTTTTGAGACGAATTTGTCGCAGAATTTTGCTACAAATTAGTCGCAAAATGAAGAGACCGATCTTTTGTGACGAATTCGTCGCAATAAGAATTTTGTATTTCTTTTATAATTTTTTTGTATTTATTATTATTTAATATTATTTAATTATTTAATAAAAATGAAAAAAAATATTTAACATCCAAAATAATTCAAAAATAAAATATTAAAATACAACATAGATACAATTTAATATTTATGAACTCTAAAATACAATAACTACATAGACCTATCTAATTAGTCTTCTCGTCGGACTTTGATCTTGGCTTGTAGTATTTTTGTAGGACCAATATGCTAAAACTGTCAAAGAAATCTCAATCCAAAAAATCAAGCGAAGATTGTAAGAATGCTAGACAACAACTGATGATAACTATCACCATTAAAATGCATGAATGTAACTTAAAAGGAGTACTGCATGAAAACAAGAGGATAAAGATATGTAAAAAGAAGCAAAAACAGGCCATAAATGAGAAGAAAAGCAGATAATAAAAAATGAATAATAAAGTAAACTATATGCTGGAACATTTAGCTACGACTCTTTCAATTAAAAACAAACAAATCATTAGCATTAACCATAACCAATTCACACAAGTTCAGTCAGCAGCTAAGAGCCTAAATAAAAATGTAGTCTACATCATCTTTAAAAATGGTAATAGGAAGATATTCGCATTGTGTGAATTGGGCCAGTGCTATCTTTTATTTGTACGCATGAATTCTCAATGCAATTCCCAAACTATACACCAAAGTTAAGTTGCCGGAACCAAATAAGCATGTTTTCTCGTGTATATTCAAAAGAGTAGTTATACTGCTACTGCAAAAATATGATCGCAACAGAATTAAAATGATACCTAAAGAGTAATACAACTTAACTGTTAACCAACGATTGATCTGTTAACGAAGATTGAAATTCTCTCAAACATCTGCAAAAACAAAATTATGAACAGACAAAGTTAGAATGATACAATATACTCGGGGCAAGCAGATAACTTCACAGACATAACAACAGGCACAATGTTTCGGCATAACTTCTAAATTTCCATAGAAATTCCGGAAGCATCTCCCCTTAATGTTGACTTATCCAGCTGTTTTCAGTATCATACAACAGCAAAATTCAGTCAACAATTCAACAGTCTGGTAAGATTGCAACTCAAAATTAAAGGCGAATGCATGCTTCTGGCTTGAATACTGCAGTCTTCAACAATCAAAATTTAACTGAAAATTGTTTTTTAAAAAAGAAAAAAGAATGCAAGAGAAGGGCCGATTACCAAAAGGGTTGTCGCCACAGGCACGACGGGTTTCCTAGCGGCGGCAGCGAAAAGTTTCTTCCAGCAGACACGGAACCTCCTTCAACGGCTGACGGAGAGGCTTGACAGAGACGTAGGACGGCGGTGGACTCCAAGTCTGCGGCCGCGTCTCTTCCCCAGCCACGATGGCAGTCTCCTCTTGGAGGAGGTGCTTTCTTCCCAACGGACGGCGACGACGCTTTCTCTGACGTGCTGGCGCGAATGCTGTTGACAAAATCCGGCGGCGTGACGAGCTGTGAAAATCGGGTTGTTGAGGCCGGCGGCGCGGTTCTCTCCAAACAAGCAACGACGTGTTTCTCTCCAAACAAGCAACGACGTGTTTCTCTCCAAACAAGCAACGACGGAGAGGGGCGAGAGAGAAAGACTGTCGGAAACAAGAGATGGTCGACGGAGAGAGCGGGTCATGAGAGATAAAGAGGGTCGGGGTTGAGAGAGGCAGAGAGAGAGAGAGAGCTAGAGGAATTAGGGGAATTGGGAAGGTGAAGTGTATCTGTCGGAGGAAAGGTTAGCTTCCGCTGGGCTAAAAGCCCAAAAGGTTGCGACGAATTCCTCGCAGAAATAGAGAGGAATTCCTCGAGCGAGGAATTCGTCCCAAAATATTTTTCACTTTAATTCAATTTTTCAATAAAAATAATTAAGTAAAATATAATAATTGGACTAATATTGTAATATATATATGAAAAACAAATTGTTAATTCTCAATTTTTGAAAAACAAAATGAAAATAAATACGAAAATTAGCCAGTGCCCAACTGATTTATTAAGGAAATTGACATTTAGTCCCTGAACTAATGTTACCAATTGTTAATTCTCAATTTTTGTTCAACTTCTTGTGTTTAACATAGAGATTAGATGAACATTTTAGTATTTAGATATTTGTCTTTCGGAGATTGATATTCGGAATTGCATCCAATTTATTACTGGTGGAATTTAGTATATATATTTGTTATGAAATTTGTATTTTGAATGGTATTCAATTTTCCTGTCATAATATTTTGGACGTTGCTAGTTCAATTTGGTTTATTCATAAAAACACAGTTCAATTTGGCTTGCATCACTTCTAATTGTGAATTGTGCTATCAAATTATAGAACGCATAGGAAAGTTTTCTTAGACATCAACAAAATGACAATGACCTTACATTAGCGACATTTTCCCTAAAAGCACTGAATAAATCTTGAAGGATTGACAAATTGAGTGCGGGGAAATTTGGTGGCAATTGTGGACCCAAGAGTCAATTTCATGACAGTTTCATAATGTTGGAAGAAACAATGTACTCTTTTATGATCTACCATACGCTACCAATTATTAACTAAAAATTCTACTCTTCTCAACCTACTACGATTCTCAAACAAATTTACCCTTTAATTGATGTCTAATCTAAGCAATCGATTGGTAACTCAATGCGATTACAATGTGAACTCTCCTTTGCATCAAAATCACTGTCAAGTCATTAAAAAAGAAAATCCAATGTGGTTGCCCTAATTTATTGGTCGGCCAGGAATTTGGTCACTAATAGTCTAATGAATCACAGATGACGATATAATAATTCTGTTATACACAGTAATATTGCTTTCACTGTCAAAGAAAAATTGGTTGGAGTTCAAATCTCTTATACCTAATTGAACTCAAGATTACCCAAAAAAAAGAAAAAAAAGGCGACGACACATGCTACTACTTAATTGGATCATGACAATATATTGACTTATTGTGCTTCATGAAAAAAGATAATTCCACAAATGGAAAGTCACGATGCGTTCATATACCCACCACCGCCATTACTGTTGTCATCTCTCTTTCCCATACTATCCCATAAAAGTAATAACAAATCTTTCAAAAAATCATAGCTTTTTGTATTTCAATTTCAGTTTTGCTAAATTTCCATTTGAATTTCAGTTTCAGACTTCCATCTTTTTGTGTGTGTGTGTGCAAATTTTGATTTCTCTCTCAACCAAAGAATTGGAACCACCTGCGACAGCACAATGAAGTGCAGTAACCTTATCTGAGCCAAGAACCCTATATTAACATCGACTTTTCCAGCCCCAATAATATACTTTACAATATTGGTGCTACCAAACATGGCAGCAATCATAAGGGGCGTTCTTGCTTCAAACCCATTCTTCTTGACCCAATTCTTCTACCATACAAATTGCTCACCTCGTCTACACCCAAACCCTTCTCTTCAACCTCAATTCTGAAACCAACAAGGTCATCAGAAGCAGACAATTCAAGCAGGACGGAGCACTGGCACGATCCGCCGTTCTTTTGCCTGCAAGGATTGTCTTCAATGATGGGGTTTGAATTGAAATTTTTATTCTTGGAACCACTGCACATGCTAACTCCTGCATAATAAGATCAAAATCTTCCCTAATCTTCTTACTAAACAGGAAAAAAAACCCCAAAATATCATTCCCTTAAAATCACAATTTTTTTTTGTAAAAAATAAAAAACCCAAGTCAACTACAGCTACAACAAATATGTAAACTATATCCAAACCCAAAAAAGAAAGCACCCAATAAGCGCATCAAAACCCATCAAAGCAACCGTAGTAAACAACTAAAACAACAACAAATAAAAGCTTCAATCTTTAAAAACCTTTGGAACAAAATACATACCTATGAGAAGAAATCTCTCGAGAAAGAGATAAGAGAGTGGAGAAGGAGTTAGGGATTTAAAACCCAGATCGAAGGAGAGCGTGTAAGAGAAGGACAAAGCTTCCGGAGGAGAACACAATTCACGGTGTAAGGCACCAATAGAACAGTGACGATTCAAGATGAGGAAATAAGGGAAGAAAAGGACAGAATGAGAGAATGAGAGGAAGGAGAGACGAGAGAGAGAGAAAGAGAGAGAGAGAGAGAAATTGAGAGAGTATCAGAGTGTATTTCTGTGATTAATATGCGTTACATTGCTATTCTGGTATGTATATGCTGCAGACCCAGCCATTCTATTGTAACAAACTCCGGTGACTCAGCAATAATGCTAACAAACTAATTATAATAAATGGACCGAATAAACATAATGGGCCCAGTAATATAAAAGAAGTAAACCAGAAGATGAGGCTACGAATTGAACTTGACATTTCCCTCCTCTTGAAAACGTCCTTGTCTTCAAGGACGGAACTCTGGAAATTGCTTCTGAAGCTCCTCTACATCTTCCCATGTAGCTTCTTCCATATTAAGTCCATCCCACCAAATAAGCCACTTCACACCAAGCTTGTTATGCTTCCTATACACCTTCCTATCCAGAACAGCCTTTGGCACACACACTGTGGAAGGACTGCTCGGCTTTTGTGGTAATTCATTGCTCACGTTAGATAAAGGACCAACCCTCTTCTTTAAAAGCGACACATGAAAAACAGGGTGGACTAAGCTGGAATTTGGAAGTTCCAGTTTATATGCAACCTTCCCAATTCGCTGTAAAACCTTGTAGGGGCCAAAATACTAAGGGCTCAGCTTCTGGTTGCTGTGTTTCTCCACCGATCCTTGCATATAGGGTTGCAGCTCCAGGTAAACTAAATCCCCTTCATTGAACTCCCTCTCGGTTCTCTTCTTATCAGCTTGTATCTTCATTCGATCCTGAGCCCTCAAGAGTTGTTTTCTCAAAATCTGCAGAGTTTCTTCCCTCTCTCTCATGTAGGATTTAACAGATTCAATTTTGGTCTCCTTCTCAGGCAAGGCTGCGTGATTGGGAGGTTTGAAGCCGTAGAGAGCCTCAAAAGGTGTCATCTTCAGCGAGGTGTGGAAATTCGTATTGTACCACCACTCCGAAAGGTGAATCCATTCACTCCATTTTCTAGCTTTCTGAAATGTCATACATCTCAAGTAGGTTTCTAGACATTGATTAACCCTCTCTGTCTGTCCATCTGTTTGAGGGTGGTGTGAGGTGCTCATCTGTAGTGTAGTTCCCAATAACCTAAACAATTCTTTCCAAACAAGGCTTGTGAAAACAGGATCCCTGTCCGTGACTATAGTCTCTGGTAACCCATGCAGCTTATAGACTTGACTTAAGAATGCTTTGGCAACAGTAGTGGCAGTATAAGGATGAGTGAGTGCTAGAAAGTGAGCATATTTTGTGAATCTGTCTACCACCACCAAGATAGAGTTTTTACCTTCTGAAGGTGGAAGTCCCTCTATGAAATCCATGCTGAGATGCCTCCAAGCTTCAGTAGTAACCGGCAGTGGCTGTAGGAGACCGGGAGTGGCAATATTTTCATGTTTACACCTCTGGCAGATGTCGCATCCTTGTACTCCTTATAAATATCTTCCTTTAGTTTAGGCCAATAAAAACTCAGCCTTGCTCTGTAGTACGTAGCCTTGTAACCAGAATGTCCTCCTACAGGAGAAGAGTGCAACTCCTTAAGGATTTGCTGTCGTATATTGCCTGTAGAACCCACATAAATTCTTCCTTTATAGCGTAGAATTCCCCCTTGATGAGTATAGGAGGAATTAGCATTGGAGCTGGTTTCAGCTTCTTTGATTTTGTCTGTTGCTGTATTATCTCCAATGTAGCTGGCCACCACTTCCTTTATCCATTCAGGTTGTACAGTTGTAATGGCATTTAGCTCCTCTACTTTTTCTTTATTCTCAAACATCCGTGAAAGGCCATCAGCTGCCTTGTTCTCTGCCCCCTTTTTGTAGTGAATTTGATAATCCAAGCCCAAAAGCTTGGTCAAACTCTTCTTCTGCAGTTGTGTATTCATCTTTTGCTGCAATAAAAATTTCAAACTACAATGGTCAGTATTAATTATAAAAGGGGCTGCTTCTAGGTAATGGCGCCATTTCTTAACTGCTGCCAATATAGCGATCAGCTCCTTCTCATAGGCAGATAATCCTTTGTTTCTAGGACTCAATGCCTTGTTGAAATAAGCTAATGGTCTGCCCTTCTGCATCAACACAACACCAATTCCGTAGTCTGAAGCATCAGTCCCTAGAAAAAACTTATGATTAAAATCTGGCAGAGCTAAAACAGGTGTTGCACTCATAATCTCCTTCAGTGAATTAAATGCTACATCAGCCTCGGGTCCCCAATGGAAATTATCCTTCTTAAGCAGCTCTGTTAAGGGCTTGCTTATGGCACCATAATGCTTAATAAACCTCCGGTAATAGCCAGTTAACCCCAAGAATCCCCTCAAGGATTTAAGGTTTGTTGGAACCG
Source organism: Flueggea neowawraea (assembly GCA_948243855.1). Lineage (NCBI taxonomy): Eukaryota > Viridiplantae > Streptophyta > Magnoliopsida > Malpighiales > Phyllanthaceae > Flueggea > Flueggea neowawraea. The sequence continues at coordinate 8,837 of CAODLS010339902.1, forward strand.
GCCATTCCACCATGGCCTTCACCTTGCTAGGATCAGTTGCTATCCTTTCAACACTAATAATATGCCCTAGGTACTCTACTTTCTTCACCCCAAATGAACACTTAGACCGTTTGGCGAACAACTTGTTCTTCCTTTGCAACTCCAAGACCATTCTCAAATGTTGTTTGTGCAGCTCAACATCAAACCTATAAATGAGAATATCATCAAAAAATACCAAGACAAACTTCCTCAAATAATCCGCAAATACGTCATTCATAAGAGCTTGGAAGGTTGTCGGGCATTGGTTAGCCCAAAGGGCATAACCTTGAACTCAAAATGCCCATGGTGAGTTCTGAAAGCAGTCTTGTACACATCCTCTGCTGCCATTCTGATTTGGTGGTATCCGGAGCGCAAATCCACCTTTGAGAAGACCCTAGCACCATAGAGCTCATCCATTAAATCCTCCACCAATGGAATAGGAAACTTGTCCTTAATAGTGATGTCATTCAGCCCTCTATAGTCCACACAAAACCGCCAAGTCCCATCTTTTTTTTTCACTAATAGGACTGGAAAAGCAAAAGGACTATGACTAGGTTCAATGAATGAGGCTTGTAACATGTCCTTCACCAACTTCTCGATTTCAGTCTTTTGAAAGTAAGGGTATCTATAGGGTCTGGTGTTTATAGGCTTTGAATTGGGTTTCGGAGGTGTTTTATGGTTAAGAGTTCTGGTTGGGGGTAGTGTTTTTGGTTCTTCAAACACGTCAGTATATTCCTGGAGCAAGTCCAATAACTGTGGGCCATCTTCTTCTTTATGCTCTTCGGTTGTTAATAGGAACAAGTGACCTGAAACATACTTGAGTCCTTGCTTGCAAAGCTGCTGAACACCCTTTTTAGCCATTAGGCTATGGGCCTTATCATTTTTCTCAGCCCTCAAATTAATTGCTACTCCTTCTTGGTGAATGGTGACAATCCTGTTTTTCAAATCAAAGCAGATGGGATTGTAGTTTTCCATCCAATCCAACCCCAAGACCGCGTCACAACCACCCAAAGCCAATACCCGCAAATCTGCTACGAATTCCCTTCCTTGCATCACCCACCTGAATTCTTTACACTTCTCAACACTGCCCATTTTTGCCCCTTTAGCTACAGTAACTGTCAATGCGGTAGTAGCACTTGGAACAAGCTTAAGCCCTCTCACTAGGACCTCATCAATGAAGCTGTTAGTGCTGCCGGAATCAATTAAAATGCTAATCACCTTCTTTCCTACAGCTCCTTTGATTTTGAAAGCATTAGGAGATGCCTTCCCACTTAGAGCATGTAGTGAAATTCCACCATCAGCCTCCTCTGCAATTGGAGCAGGTTCCTCCCCTGTTGCTTCTTCGTCACCCTCAGTTCCCGCCTCCATTCCTTCCACTTCCTCAAGAAACATGTGTAGGAGTTTCTTTATCTTGCATTGATGGCCGGGGTAATACGCATCTCCACATTTGTAACATTTGCCAGCTTCTCGCCTTGTTTCTCCTTTGAAATTGGGTTTTGTGGTGTCACGGTTATGGATGTTGTTGTAGATTTTATTGTTGCTGTAAAATGGGTTTTTTGTGGTAATGGGTGTGGTGTTTGGTTTGCTGGTTTGAGTCTTGTTTGTGGTTTGGTAGGCATTGTTTGAGGAAGACGTTTTGGTTGGGAATTTAAGGGATATATTGTGTAATGCTTCGTTTAAAGTAGCCTGCTCAAAACCTTTTGGCAATGTTTGGGGCTTGAACCTTTTCACAGCTAAACTCAAATCATCCCTGAGGCCTCCCACAAACACCCGCACCAGATAAATCTCAGAGAACCCAGGATTAATCTTCTTTACAAGGGACTTCAAATCTTCAAATTTTTCCTGGTATTCTACGACAGTGCCCGTTTGCTTAAGCCTGTGGAATTCCTCAATTACATTCATTTCTTCTTGCTCTCCATACCTTCGGCACAAGTCAGCGGTGAATTCTTCCCACCGTAACTCTGTTTTTCCATTCTTGAAACCAAATATCTGGCTTGACATCCAAGAACATAGATGTCGTCTGTACCTTCACCTCCTCCTTCACTTGGTAAATCTGGAATAATTTGTGACATTTTCTTACCCACATACGGGGATTAGCTCCATCAAATACAAGGAAGTCTATTTTGGGCCAGAACGAGGTTTGATGTTGTAGTAGTTGTGGGGTCAGGGAGTGGGGCTCGATATTTGTTTGTGTGGAGGTTGGTTGTGATCTATTGATGCTGGAGGTGATAGGAGTTTGCAGGTTTATGGTTGGTGGAGTTGGTAGGATACTTTTACCTGTATCAACTTTAGTGCCTGACGTTTCACTAACGTTATTGTCAGTTTTGCTTTGCAGGATCGCTGCCATCAAGGCCTGGAATTGCTGGTCCAACTTAAGCTGAGTATCAGCCTGGTTCCGAGTAATTTCGGCCTTCAACTCATTGATTTGAGCGCCCCAATTTTTGACCTCTTCCTGCAGCTTTGTTTCCATTGCCTTGATTTGCTCTTCCATTGTTTTTAGACGTGTGCCGTCAGCCATGTTGCAGTAGCTGGATAGCTCTCTGATACCAACTTGTAAGGCACCAATAGAACAGTGACGATTCAAGACGAGGAACTAAGGGAAGAAAAGGACAGAATGAGATAATGAGAGGGAGGAGAGAGAGAGAGAGAGAGAGAAATTGAGAGAGTATCAGAGTGTATTTCTGTGATTAATCATGATATGCGTTACATTGCTATTCTGGTATGTATATGCTGCAGACCCAGCCATTCTATTGTAACAAACTCCGGTGACTCAGCAATAATGCTAACAAACTAATTATAATAAATGGACCGAGTAAACATAATGGGCCCAGTAATATAAAATAAATAAACCAGAAGATGAGGCTACGAATTGAACTTGACACACGGCGGCGGAGAGAGGTGATTCACAGATCGAAGAAGCGATGGAGGAAGAAGAAAGAGGAAGATAGGGGGGAGAGAGAAAGACGAGAGAGAAAGCTGGGTAGTTGGGTTGACCAGTTTGATTTGGTTTGGTTTGACTGGTGAATTTGGTTTGGTTTGAAGGTGGTTTTGGTTTGGTTTGAACATAAGAGAGATGGATTTGGATTTGTGTTGATTTGAAGCTCACTTGACATTACAAATTTTCCACATCATATATGTAACTCACCATTCTTTGTCATGACTAAAACAATCCATAAAAAATTAGTTGATTGTCATTTTGCAAGTTTAAAGGTTTTGTATTGTAACTTTGCAAGTTTAGAGAATGGATAAGCATTCACAAAGTTCGAGGGGGATAAGGCCGAGTTTTATGTGATAATTATTTAATGTTTTTGTAGAGATTATTAGTTAATTAAAAGAGCACTGTTAGAAGGTATTTCTGTTTATATTTTAACTATTTATTTATATTTATGTAGTTAAATATAAATAATTGTATTTTTTTAAAAAAAGAAACAACTACCTATATTATAACTCAGTTAAGCTAACTTAATATACAATTAGCAATATGATATTGCTACTCCAATTAGACTGACGCAACAAATAAGAGACAAAGAATTGAACTAATAAGAGGGCTAAATTCCATGAAATAATTCTAGAAAATTCTAAAAGTATCATTACACAAACATTTATGAATTTATTAAAAAATATATGTTTTCAAGTAGTTTGTAAGATACGTAAGATTAAATAATTAAAAATTTTAAAGAAATAACACAATTTTTTTTAAAAAAATACAAGATGTAAAATTTACTAATTTTTTTTTAAAAAGACCAAACTCTCTTATAAACAAAATCGGTTAAGTTTAATTTAAGATTTGATGTTTTTAAAACTTAAACTATAAATTTAATACCTACTGATGAGAAAATAAAATTGAAAATCTAAATCTGTAACACCAGGTGAAACCAATATTTGATTCAACAAGAGGCAATCACTCCAAGCAAAGGAAAGTGTTCATAAACTCTAAGGATAACACACCCACTCTATGGGTTTGGGAAATAAGAATTTCTCTCGTAAAACTCTCATTTACTGTGAAAATGATGAGTTACAATGATTAGTATAAGTTCACTACTTTCGTCTAAATCTTTACTCAAACAACTTAGATAGTACTTATTTTTCTAAATTAAACCGACTACAATTAGACCAATTGCACTCTAAAGAACATTTCATCAAACACCATATTAAAAATATATCAAATGGATTTAACTAAATAATTTATTTTTTATAAAAAAAAGAAATTGATCTATTTAAATCACTAAGCATTACCCAAATTTTTAATCGAAAATGCTTCCAAAATATTCACATTTGACAATCTAGAACAACG
>CAODLS010340042.1:0-16219 GCA_948243855.1 Flueggea neowawraea
TGCTATATGTTCTGCTTTTGGATAAAATTCTATTGTGCTTAGTTTTTTGTGTAATCATTTTGGATGGGTTTCTATTGTTTACACTAACCACTAAGGTTTGTTTGACCAAAGAATTTTCCTTGATCTTTAACTTCTTGAAACAACTCCAATGTCATCGATTAGTTTTGGACTCAAATTGGATAACTTACATTACTCAAATTGCATAATTCTTGTTGAATGATGCCTTTTCCATGTATAGAAATTCCGATTATCGCCCTCATTTCGTGCAAGTATAATTCACTTTGTGGTTTTCTGTGTTGATGATTGAATATTGGTGGGTGCAGATCAAGGACGGCTTTGCGGAGGGGAAGGACCTAGTTGTGACTGTCATGAGTTCAATGGGAGAGGAGCAGATCTGTGCGCTTAAAGACATTGGCCCTAAGTAATCGCCCAATTGTTCTGCTGGTGATTCTTGCTGAATTACTTAAGTAGTGGGAAAGACTTCTACAGGAACTGTTATAGCTTGCTTCTTTATAAGGTGGTGTTTAATTAATTGTCAATAGATGAATTGCTGTGGAACTCTGAAATGTTTTAATTTCTGGTTTATGTGTTATGTTTATTTGTTTTTTTTTCATAATGTTGACCACGTGTTTTCTCTGTTTGACTATGAATGTTGATCTTGGTTGTTGATCTATGAGACAATAATTTTATGCCCTCCTCTGGTCGTTGAAAGCAAGATATATATTTACTTTCTTAATTATGGGATTTGTGCTATGCTTGAAGCTAGTGTCGTCACAAACTAATTAGAAATTGCATAATGAAAAAGTTGGGAGAATGAGATTTTTCGTAGATGTAAATAAGTTGTTAAATACAGAGTATAGGGGAAAAGGTTAATTTTCTTGTTCTTTCTTCATTTACTTGCGAGAGTGAAATATGAGTTCAAACCATGGTAGATTTTGTAACGGTGCTAGATGTGTCTCTCGCGAGTTCTCTTATATATGGACTAGAATTTTCTTGCAATGATAGACTTAGCTCGTGTGATATGGTTTTTATACGAAGAATTAACTTAACCTTTTCGTGAGCTAAAATTCTCAAAGCTAACTGAGAAGACATGAAACTATTATGGAACTCAAGGTCTTGAACTCACGATCTTGAGGTCTGGTAAATATAAATGCAAGATTATGAGTTCTGTTAGTCTAGTAAATAGCAATCCTTTTTTCTTTTGTGGTCAAGAAAAAAGAGGAGGCAACTAGTGGCAGTTTGCTCTCATTAGATGTGACCATGCAAACTCTTTTCTGCTACGAAATATTTGAAGAGTCACAGTTAAACTTAATTGGAGTTAAACCGTATTACGTAACACTAATATTGGAGCAAGTGGTAAAGACCCAACCAACATGACCTAAGTTGAATATCGCTACTCCTAGAATTTGAATCTAGGGTCTTTAGCATGGTGAAAGTACGTCTATAATTTAGACTGCCACTCGCAACGATAAATAATAAGCTTTCTGGTAAATAGCAACCAATGCCAATTTTTTGACCAAAAATTCTGTACTAGTGCAAGTATGAGCGTTTTGTCGTTCGAGGCTTATGACTTGCCATTGCTTCTAAACTTTCAAACTTGTCGTCGCCTCAAATCAGCAACAGTCTCAAAAATGATGAAATAGAAGATGAATAGACATAAACTTGATCTCGCTTTCTCGAATTCTACAAAACAAATGAAGTTAAAGGTTAGGACTCATTCCGAGAAAGCACTCCAATGTTCAAATTAGTAATCAAACAAAATTTTAGTATAATTTTTGGATAGTTTCACGTACCTTGACAAGTAATGGAGATATTTATTTATAGAGGATCATGAGAGAATATGGTTAAAAAATATTCTCTTGCATTGATAATAATTAACTATTTCTTTTAATATTTTTTTAGTATGTGACTTGAATTGACTTCTGTAATGGGTTTAGTTCATATATCAAAGAGGAAATTGCATAAAATAGTCATCTTTTAAATATTTAATTAAAAATACTTACCAAAATTTTGATAAATCAATTGTAGGTTTTTATATTCTATTTTTGCCCACTAAGAGATAAATTTGGATATAATGTTGTTTTTGAGGTAGTTTATTTTGATTGAAATGCTTTTCTTAAGGTAGTAAATTTCGTTTTCTCTCACTTATAATGGCTCCACATTTTTGGCAATCATTATCTAATTTTTTGGTCAAAATAAAATTTTAACAAAGGCTAAATATTTTTCAATCTTTATTTCTTTCTAAATTATAAACGCCAGTTTATTTAAGAAATTTTAAACAAGTTTCAATAAAGTTTCACAATTGTGTTTACAACTTCAAATATTAAATTCTGAAAATCAACTTAATCTATATAGAATTTCAATTAGATTTCAGTACAGTTTCATAAACATGTTTTGTTAACACTGTCGATCCCAAAGAGTGACGTTTCAAGAGGGGGGTGATTGAAGTTTTAGCAATTTAAAAACTGTGTTGAAATTTTTTTATAAATTAAAGTAAATAATAAAGTTCTTTTCAAACTAAATCAGAGTGTAAATGCAAAAGCTCTAAAAAATACCAATTCACATTCAACAATATAAATGCAATGCAAGATAAAGTAGAGAGAGTAAGGGAAGAAAGAATAAATCCGATTTATAGTGGTTCGGTCATCTTAACATACGTCCACTCTTCTAGATCCACAAAAAATTTCAATCCACTAACTCCTCACTTGCAGGTGGAGAGAAACTGTTTACAACACTTGTTTTTTGCGGGCTCAACAAGCAAACCGTTACAACTTATTTCAAAGACAAAACAAGAAAACTAAATCTCTAGTTTTTGCGGGCTTAATTAGAAAATCAAACCACTAGTTTTTGCAGGCTCAACTAGCCAACCATATCCCTAGTTTTTGCGGACTCAATTAGAAAATAGTTACTACTTGTTTTCAAGACCAAACAAGCAAACCAAAACTCTAGTTTTTTTATGATCAACTAAGAAACTATTCACCTTTAGTTTTCTAAGACTCATCAGCAATCACTCTTATTTTTCTAAGACTCAATAAGGAAATATATTTATCCCAAGCAACAACCTTGCTTGTTACAAAATCGATCCAAGATATAGCAAATTCAAATTCACATAAACGCAGAACATGATAGTAAGTAATAGTTTAAATGAGTTAGAAATGTAGAAATAAGAGAGAAAATAAATATTAGGATTTAGCAAATGTCTCTCTTCTTGTTTTTTTCTGCTTTGGTACATCTATTTATTGTCACTTGAAAGAATATAGCTGTTGGAGTCTCCAAGTAACCGTTATGAGTTAATAGAAAATTTTGATTTAATGAAGTTACCCTTTACTATGTGCGTTGTTGTCCATCTACGTGCGTATTTTTTTGTTTCATTTGAGTTCTGTGCGCGTTGATAGCAAGTCTACGTTCATTTCAAGAGCTCCAACAATCTTTGTTTGGCATATATGTGCCTTAACATTCTTCTACGTACTTTACAAGCTGATCTACGTGTTTTGTACTATGTTTTGCATGCCTTGCTCCAAATTCCAAAATATACAATTTCACCCAGACATTCATCAAAATACTTTGTTCATTCTTCTACGCACTTTGTCGGCTTTAAAGTTTACACATTTAATTCTGACATCATCTTGTACGAGAAATATTCAAATTCAAATCCTAATAAGTGTCTCACCTTTGTCATCATCTGGAGCTTCTTCTAAGTGTGTTGTTTGGTTATCTATATGCATTGAGCTTCTCTTTAAATTTTGCATATTTAATCCATCTACACGTCTTGTTACAAAGGTTTAGATCTTTCAACGACATGTGTATCTTAACCTCTGCGTGGGAGATCATCACCTACGTGCTTTGTTCTTACTTCTGAGTGCTTAGATCAATGTCTGACACTGTCTACTTCCTGATTCAACATGTATATGTGCATTATACAAAGCCTGCGTGCGTAGATCATCAACATCATTTCCAGAAAGATATGCTTCACGTCTATATGCTTTGTATCCTCTTCTACTCGCTTAGCACAATGTTTGTTGTTCACTGTTTCCATTACTATTCACATCTACGTGTGTTGGTTCCACTTCAGCGTGCTTTGTTGCCATATTTGCATACATCAACATTCGTAGACAGCCATGTACATGCGTTGTTTGCCTTAATCAACTTCTTTACGCATTTGCACCACTTTCATGGATGTTTTGTGCACATCATCATCAAAACTAAAGTCAACATCTCCCTTTTTTTTATGATGACAAAACATACACGAATTTGAATATCTATTCAACAATAACAAACAATTTTATCAAGGATTTTACTCCTTGTCACTTATTTATTTCAATACAATAATATGCAAGATGTTCAAAGCAATAAAGATACCAATTGTAAAAGAGATACTAAAAAATATAGCAATATCATTCACACTTCTCCCTCTTTTTTATATCATAAAAAAGGATAAGAAAAAAATCAACATTCTTTCCTAATCAATCAAAGGAATCAATAAACATAATTATAACTCCTCTAAGTAAATGCATATGATACCAATTGAAATCATGAAAATATATATCTCCCTCTTTGAAAACAGAAATTCAATGCATGCATTAAAACCAAATGTTGAACACAAAGAGATACCAATTGAAAAACATGTAATGCAATCAACTTAAATATGCAAGAAATCACAACAAATAATCAAAATATGCATAAAAGAATTGAAAACAAAATATGATAAAATGTCAAGAATGTGTTACCACACATGCTTTCCTTTCCCTATCATTGATGGTTGTCAAGCATATAGCACCAATTTCATCATTACTGGAACTCGTATCATCATCCTCAAAAAATCTTCTTTTCCTTCTTTTTCCATGCTTCTTCAAATATGGGCAATCTGGTTGGACATGACCTGGTTCATTATATTCATAGAAAATGAGCTTGCTTTTCCTTTTGTTTGCCTCATTTGCACTCTTTTCTTTTATGAGGAACCTTTGGAATTTGTGGGTGAGGTAATCTAAGTCTTCAAGATCAATCTCTTCATCATCATCAACTTCACTTGAGCTTGAGTTTTTAATGTACTTTGATGCTTTAAGAGCAATGCCAATATCCTCCTTCTTCTTCTTTTTGCCTTCATCTTCTTCCTCCAAACCCATTTCATGTGTGAGTAAGGATCCAAGAAATTCCTCCAATGGAAGAGAAAAAAGGTCTTTCGTTTCTAGGATGACATCTTTCTTGGAAACCCATGATTTTGGAAATGACCTCAACAACTTTCTCACAAGCTGTAAATTTGAATATGATTTTCCAAAAGCCTTGAGACCATTGATGATACCGTTGAATCGATCAAATATTTCTTGAATAAATTCTTTCTCGTCCATTTTGAACAACTCATATTTGTGGACAAGGAGGGTGATCTTGTTCTCTTTAACTTGTGAGGTGCCTTCATAAGTGATCTCCAAAGTCCTCCAAATCTCATGTGCATTTTGACATTGCTAGACTTTGTTGAATTGAGTTTTGCTTAAAGCACAAAAAAATATGTGCACAACCTTATTGTCGTAGTGCACCATCTCTTTATCATAGTCAGCCCATTCTGCCTTTGGTTTGATTCTTTCAATACCATCAACAATTTTCTGAGGGACATAAGGACCAGTTTCAACAACATCCCATACTTTCTTAGCTTCACATTTAAGAAACACCTTCATTCTTATTTTCCAATATGTATAATCACTGTCATTAAAAAAAGGAGCTCTATTAATAGCCAAACATTCACAGCCAAAACCTTCATATCTATGAATGTTATCTAGAAATATCATTTTTAGAATTTTTAACTCTTTGGATATTAACCCAAAATGAAATATCAAGAGTACAAGCTCTAATACCACTTGTTAACACTGTTAGTCCTAAAAAATGACACTCCAAGAGGGGGAGTGAATTAGAGTTTTAGACATTTAAAAACTTTGTTGAAAATATTTTCAAACTAAATAAAATAACAAAGTTCTTTTCAAATCAAAATCAAAGTATAAATGCTAAAGCTCTAAAAACACCAATTCACACTCAACAATATAAATACAATCCAAGGTAAAGTAAAGAGAGTAAGGAAAGAGAGAACAAATCCGATTTATAGTGATTCGACACTCTTGCCCTACGTCCACTCATCTAGATCTATTAGTGAATTTCAATCCACTAACTCTTCACTTACAGGTAGAGAGAAACCATTTACAACACTTATTTTTGCGGACTCAATAAGAAAATTGTTATACTTTGTTTTAAGGACAAAATAAGAAAATTAAATATCTAGTTTTTACGAGTTTAATTAGAAAACCGAACCACTAGTTTTTGTGGACTCAAATATAAAACTGTTACTACTTGTTTTCAAGACTAAATAAGCAAACCAAACATTTAGTTTTTGCGGGATCAACTAAGAAACCGTTCACTTCTAGTTTTCTAAGGCTCGGTAGTAACCACTTTTGTTTTTTTAAGGCTCAACAAGGAAAAATATCTACCCCAAGTAACAACTTTACTTGTTACAAAATCAACCCAAGATATAGAAAATTCATTTTCACACAAAACCAGAATGTGATAGCAAATAAATATCTCAAATGGGTTAGAAATGTAGAAATGAGAAAGAAAATAAATAGTAAGTTTTAGCAAAGGTCTCTCTTCTTGTTTCTTTTTGTTCTAGGACATCTATTTATAGTCACTTGGAAGAATATAGCCATTGGAGCATCAAAGTAGCCGTTGTGAGTGAATAGAAAATTCTGATTTAATGACGTTACCTTTTACTACCTGCGTTGTTGTCCATCTATATGCGTAGTTCATTGTTCTATCTGAGTTCTACGTGTGTTGATAACAAGTCTACGTTTATTGCAAGAACTCCAGCAATCTTTATTTGGCATCTACATGCCTTACTATTCTTCTACGTGCTTTGCAAGCTAATCTACTTGCTTTTACTATGTTCTATGTGCCTTGCTTCAAATTCCTGAGTATGCAATTTCACCTAGACATTCATCAAAATGCTTTGTTCATTCTTTTACGCACTTTGTCAGCTTCAAAGTTTACACCTTTAATTCTGACGTCATCTTGTACGAGGAATATTTAAATTCAAATCCCGAGATGTGTCTCAACTTTGTCGTCATTTGAAGTTTCTTCTACATGCGTTGCTTAGCCATCTACGTGCGTTGAGCTTCTTTTTAAAGTTTGCATCTTTAATCCATCTGCGCGTCTTCTTACAAACATTCAGATATTTCGACGACGTGCGTGTCTTAACCTCTACATGCGGAGATCATCATCTACGTGCCTTGTTCTTACTTATGTGTGCTGAGATCAATGTCTAGCACTTTTTGATTCTTAGTTCAACACATCTATATGCATTATACAACGCCTGCTTGCATAGATCATCAACATCATTTCCAGAAAGATCTACTTCACATCTAGTTGTTTTTTATCCTCTTTTACGCGCTTAACACAATGTTTGATGCTCACTATTTCCACTACTATTCACATCTATGTGCATTGGTTCCACTTCAACATGCTTTGTTGCCATATTTGCATACATCAACGTCCGTAGACAACCATGTACGTGCGTTGTTTGCCTAAATCAACTTCTCTACGCGTTTGCACTACTTTCATGTATGTTTTGTGCATATCATCATCAAAACCGAAGTCAACATGTTTTTATGAGTTTTGTTACTTTCTTAATTCTAGATATTAATTTTTTAATACTATCGTTTAGTTTAAATTAAGTTTCAATTGGGTTTTGATTAACGTGAATTAAGATATTTTAATTACGCAATTTGAATGACTTTTAGCAAGTTTCAGGAAAGTTTCTGCTATGAACAATCAACTATTACCAAAGACATGTTTGGTTTCAATTAAGTTTTGAATGCTAACACTTAACCCTTTCGTTTACGTTTCAGTAGTGAAAAGGTAGTCCTTTCTAGAAATTGCAAGATCTTATCCTACATAGAAACTCCATTAAAACTTCATTGAAACTTGACATAAACATCACTAAAATTATTTTTGCATCTTGAATGAAATTTAAGAAGGAACAATTTGGCGATTTTCAATTAAGAATGAAATAGAGACCACTATCTTTTTAGATTCTCCATTGAAACTTGATGTGAACTTAAGTGTAGGTGCCAAAAAAAGAAGCTAATTTGAAATTTGAATCTTTGAATCAACATGGAAAAAAATTGAAGAACGAATGAAAGAAGATTTTTTCCTTTTTTCCAGTGATCATTCTAGTTGATTAACACTCAAATGCATGACATGCTTCAACCTATTTTGTAATTAGAAAGATTTGCATTTATCAATAGATTTCATTAAAATGTTGTGAATTTCATATGATATCAGGAGTTTTAGTGAACGAATTTGTTACTTTGTTAAAGTTTTGGGATCGAAAACACCCCTTACAAATTTTTGTGTAAAGACAATACACTAATCTTCTTTGTTTTAGGTGGTTGATCGACGTTGAAAATTGAATAATTTGAATAAATTCAGATTTCTAATTAATATGGTTCTCTTCTTTCTTTCAAATATGCTTTGAAACGGATGAATTTAGATACTGATAGAAATAAGAAACGTAAAACATCTATTTTAGAGATGAAACTCCTATTTGTTAGGTGATTGTACCAAACCACGTTTTGACTTTTTACAAGTACTTTTATAAATTTTGCTTATATTTTATAAATATATTTAATTAAAATTTTAAAGTAGTTATTTATAACATATATTTTCGTTCACATTTATGTAAAAGTTCTATATATCAAACTTAGTGGACTTGGTGAGCATTAGCGGCTTAGCCCAGCACTCATCAAACCTCACTTATTTTAATAAATAATAATGACCAATTAAATCAGTGCTTTGAGTTCGAGTTCCAAGAGGCTTCACCAGCTCAATGAAAAGCAAACAAAACTACCATAGAGAAACAGTAGTGATCAGAGCATCGTTTCAGTAGCAGAGAAGAGAGAGGAGAGACAATGAGCTCTTCTTCTCCTCCTAAATCTCCTCGCAGGTCTCGAAATGACAGTAATAACAACAACAGTAACAATCCTCGGTTCTTTGACAAGTTAGCGAAGAACATGTGCTGGGCAAAAGCAGAAATAGTACCAGGTCGACACCCTGAGAGGTGGCGAAAAGACGCCGCCGGAAACATTGTCTGCAAGCGCTTCTGCAACTGCCAAGGCTGCCTTTGCTTCGAGTATGACCATATCGTTCCCTTCTCCAAAGGTCCCACCTTTATAAACTTTTCTTTCGTTGTTATTTGGCTTCTGGGTCTTGTCTTGAATTGGATTTGGTTGGTGGGTTTTGTGTATTTTGTGAAATTTTGGTGTAAAGGTGTGATCTTTAACTGTTTGATTAATGTTATTGATGTTTTTGTTTTGAATTGAAATAGGTTGAGAGATGGATTTGAAGTCTTGTTATTTTGTGTAGGTGGTGAGTCTACTGCGGATAATTGTCAAATACTTCAAACCAGGGTTAACAGGTTTAAGTCAGGCAAAGAAGAAGTTGACAAGAGTAGATTGAGAGGCTACTCTTGTGATATCCAGTTCACTGGTATGGCTGCTTCAAACACATACACCATTTTCTGTTTAGTGTCTATGATTCAGTCAGTGTTGTAGAAATTTGTGTCTGTTATCTTGCACAGTTTATTTTTCTTATGTTGCTCTCTTTAAGTTTCAAGAGTTAGCTTGCTGCTGAAGATTAGCATTGGAAACTATTTCATTTTTGTGGCACTTGTGAGTTAAATTATGGGCAAATCATGGTTGGTCCTCATTCACGCGATCGAATTGGATATGGTTTTGAGTCAGGAAGGAGGTTGTCTTGTGATCATATTATAGAATATAACAGGTATTTATGTGGGCATATAGATTTTATTTCGTTTAATCGTAACTGTGTTGTGATTCCAGTGGGTTTGCTTATTGATTAACTCATGTTGTGTTTAAGTTATTATTTATTCCTTTGATTCTCCTTCCTGGCATCTATGATTCTCTCAACTTTGCATAAGGAAATCAAGAATATCATATTTCCTATGTCAGATCTATCATCTCTGTATTATTGTAGGCCACTTAATAAAACACACTCTCAGTTAGCCTATTTGGATTCAATCATATGGTTCTTTCTTGATATGTTTTCTAGGCCTAGACAACCTTTCAATTGTTTTGCCATTTAATATATGTCTTCACTCTTTAAAGGATTATATACAATACCTATTCAATGTAGTAATTCTTTTCCGTTCAGCTACGATTGCTTATAGACTTTGTAAATGGAAATTTTCCGTTGAAGCACCACCGTGTTGCATCTGAATTTTGGCATTGTTCAAACTCAGTTTGGTTCTGTGTTTCTTAGGATAAATAGAGGCCTTTGCCTGTATCTTGTAAATGAATGCCTCCTAGAGCCTTACATGAAACTTGGCCTTATCTGATACATAGCTCAGATCAAGAAGCTGTGCTTCTTTAACAGGAGATGATGGCAGAGTTATTAGATGGAGCATCTAAGCATGCTTTTAATAAGGGTACTAGATAAACAATATTAGTCATGTAAATATTATAGAGGTGGCAATTTTTTAGCAGTAGCATCAATAAACAGCAATGGTGGTGGGTACTTTTTCAGCTTGACATTTGGGTTGGACGTTTTTCTCCTCTACCCTTTCCCTTCTCCTGTCATATTCAGGACAGGCAGCTCTCACCTTATCCCCAACTTATACCCTCAGCTTAATCACCTTAACCACCTTAACCTTATATGTTTACACATCGTTTATATTAATCACTTACTTTTAGACATTGTTTCTATTTCTTATCACAAAATGATTTGCTTTTGTAATTTGCAGATAAGGAGCTTGATATAATTGAAATGGCTGTCTACGGGGATGTGATTCGGCCGGGAAACCGGTGTCGTTGCAGAACTGTGGCTGAAATGCTCGGCACAATCAAGTCAAAAGACAGCATGGTTGCTTGCAAATTGCCTTATGGTGACGAGTCAAGATGACAGTTAAGTCATTAATTTGCAATTTACTGGAATAATATCTGTTTCAGAAGAACGTGACTTTTTTTTCTCATTGGTTACCAACTCTTATAGAAATTAATCACAGCATTCTTCAGATTGACAGGATGTCTTTGGAGTGAAACTGTATCATCATGTACGTTACGAGATGTTCGTTTCTTATTCATTTTGTATCAGAACATATACGTCTCAGTACTATACACCTCTCAAAAATCTTCATGTGCAGATGGTTTTTCATGAAGGGAACTGTATAACAATGTAACATCAGTTTAGGTTATAGCCTGTAGGATGTCTTGCATCTTATTTTAGATCAGAACGGTTTTCTTCATTGAATTGTTAAAAAAGCAAGGAGTAAATAAAAATGACATTAAATTATTTTTTTAGGATTAAGAATTGAAAATACATAGTAGTAGAGAGCTTTAGCCTCACATAGCTGAAAAGATAATTTGCAAATAAGTTAAAATGAAAAAAAATTAAAATAATATTCTTAATATATAAGAGGTTAAATAATAAAAATAAATATACACAGCACACTTTATGAGAAAAAAATCCAAAATATGTTATATACAATATATAATCCGATTGACGGTTACACTAAAACCCATTGAATCAAAATGTCGTGAAGAAATGGTTGTATTTCAATAGAGACGGTGTGTTTCTATTGCGAACCGCCCTAAAACGCTTTGCAAAACTTTTATTCAAAGAGGTCTTACTAGCACATCCTTTGTACTACTAACCTTTTGTCGACTAAAGTATTTTGGATCTAACCCAAGCCCCAGGAAGTTCAAATTTACTTACCTGGCACTCAATAACACCTACACCAAATCTAGCTGAACTAAGTTACCTACAAGTTGGTCCTTTTATCGTCTTTGAGAAGTTCAAGCAATGACAACGAAACACGCTAAAAATACCCGTGACATTTGACAAGCTAGCTTTGGCAAAAAATAGTCACCAAAAAAAATGCCGAGACGGTTGTGGCTCAGTGGTGGGCTTCTCTTGGTGGATGCGAGACGTACTAAGGTCGAGTTTTTGCATTTGCATAGGTGTGTTTTCTTGCCTCTTTTCTGTAGGTGGGTTGAGGCCGATAAAAAAAAATGAATAACATAATAAAAGGAATCTAATTCATTTGAGTGACAAAAACATGAAAGAATGTACTGCACTTGACTTGGTTAGGCTTTAAAGTCTTATTAGGCCACTAAAAAACGTGGGCTTCACGCAGCATCGTGTTTCGTTAATTCTGAAAATGACATTACAAAGCCTTTTTGGTCATTGAAGCACTGACAAACTGCTGAGAATAGCAAGTCATTCAACATAACCCAATAAATAGTTTATTGAAAAGAGACATTCCATGCAATGCAATGCAAATTTCTGAATACGTTGTGGTTGCTTTACACCTTTTCAATTGAAGATGACAATTGGGTTTAAAGGCAAAGACATGTTGGACACTTTGGTGATCTAAAAAAGCTGATCTTTCTTTTTGTATGTATTGCCTCTTTCTGTTCATCAAGACCACAAATGACAAGTCATTACATGCACAAGACATTTGATTGAATGTTCTATTTTTAGGAGAATTGACTGACAATTTGTTTAATAGACATTGCCACAGCCACTTTGAGAAGGCATGGAAAGTGTGTTGCTAAAGTGATTTAAGGGGAAAGACTATACTAGTTGAACCAAACATCTAGAGTATTTGAAGTCTTTTTTTTTTATCAAAGGATATTAAAGTTTATATTTACTGTTATCAGACTTAATATCACCAATTGAAGTTGTTTTCAATGTTAAGGTAATGAAAGTTTTTTTTTAGTTACAAGAAGAGTCGAATAGTCTTGAATTTTAAAATTGACAATATAAACATTCAAGCATTTAAACTAACTCTAAATAATTAATAAGAATTAATTTAACAATAAAAAGTGTAACTTACCAATATATATTAATATGAAATTGCTATCTTTTTTTCTTAACTTAAGAAGTCTACATTGACTTTGTCAAGTGTTGTTCTAACCCCCTAAGTCCACTTTGTCAACCTCATCATTTTGTTTAATTGTTTTAAACATATTTTTTTGTTAAATCATGGGGATGATTAATGATAAACAATAATGATTCCCAAGCGGCATACACTATTCCCTCCATAAGTCTAAATATTTTGCTTATTCTTTAAACAACAAAACAGGAGATGAAGACAAGATTAGAGCGGTACCCTTGTAATAGATCTTCATTGTCTATCTTAGATAAAATTAATGGAATGGTAAAAAAGAATAAATAAATATTCTTCCCGGTGGAAAGGGTGGCTAATCATTTTTATGAACTCCATAGCCACATTGAGGCTCTATTTTGGATTGAAGAATCTCTATGCAAGTAGTTAATTTCATTATTGATATTTTGAAGAATGTTTTCTTAACTTTACTCAATACTCACAACAAATTAACAAATTGTTTCTATCTTAATGTAAGTTGATTTTTTTTTATTTTAGCAAATATTAATTTGATAACTAATTTAAATATCGTTAATAAAACTTGACTTAACTACTCAAGACAAACATTTTTTTCTTGACCAATAAATTAAGAGAATAATGGCCTTCAATAAATGATGAATTTAATTCTAAATACACAGTAACAGAGGAAGGTGGGGTCGGTCGGGTCTGGATGACCCCTACTACCTCCACCGTCAATCGCACCTCCATATTTGGGATTAGGGTTTCGTCTCACGTCATCACTCGTCGTTATCTGTTTGTCGGTAATATCGACCTCAACTCTTTTGATTTTTGGTCCTCCGCCATTGTAAATACATATCCTTGATTGATTAGGACACACTCTTCATAATGGATTGGGGTCGATGGGTGGGATTAAAGAATAATTTCTTTATGATGATCATCGTAATTTTGAGAACTAACGGAGCCCTAAAGCAAAAATAGCTGATTTTTTATGAGACTAATCCAAAATGCTCGAACCACAATGTGAAGACTTGGTGAGTGAACCTGTTGGACAATGGTTTAGATATTGACACCACTAGTCACTAGACTTACCTTTGACTAACCCCACTTTTTTTCTGTTTTTTCTACTGATTGATTCTTGGTTATATCTATAATTAATTAATTAAATGAAACTGTTGAGGATTTGGTAAAGCTTTTTATGAGAAGCTTTAATCTAAGAATGCCACTAAGTTACACGTTTTATAGTGCATTACTGCTTCCAATACTTATCTCCAAGTGCATAATTTCATACCCAACATAACCGTGTATGAATTTAAGTTCTAACTAATTGTCTCATTCTTTAAGCCTTAATTGCAAGTTTATGTGTTGTAACAATTAATGTGTCTCAATGGGTACTTAAGCTTAATTAAGGAATGCGCATGAGTTGCTTGGATTTATAGTTGTTGCTCGTTAGTGATTGATTCTTTCGAGCAAGTAATTAATGTCGTCTTTTCTTCCATTAAATCTGGCCACAGGTGGCACATTGCTGGGGACGACAATGCTTTACCGTCAAGGCCTAGCTAGCCTTTCCCTTATGTTGTTTCTTTAAAAAAAATGGAATAATACTTGATATTGTAATTACGTCACATTTAACACATTAAAAAATAATAAAAATGATAATAAAAACGTCTAACATATCAGTTTTATTTATAAAATAATAATATTATAGTCATTAAGACATACTGCAATTATATATGGAATTCAAAAAATTCTGTCATTTTATTTATTTTTTTAGAAATTAAAAAATATATATTTTAAAAAGGAATTTTTGTGGTTAGGTTTTAGTATATATTTTAGAGGAAGATTCTCAAAAGTGGAGAGGGTGATCCTCATGACGTATATTTAATAAAATTATAATTTAGCCATTTATAAGCTTAATATTTATATTTTTGTGATCCCAAAATAAAATATACATGATTTACTTTGAAATTTACCATTCATAATTTGGCACGGGATATATTCGACCCGAACAAATCGACCGACTCAAAAATTAATAACTTTAAACAGAAAACCAATTATATCAATTATTTATTTATTTTTGTTCTAAGGTCACGTAATCTCTTTGAAAGAAAAAAAGAAAAAGATAAACTTGGATCGAAAAAAAAACTCGCTATACAAATATATCTTGTTGATGAAAATTATTTGTCAAGCCACAACTTCATATAGATCTTTTTTTTAAATCTTTTTTTATCGAACTCTTCACTTTTTTATCAAATTCTTGACTATTTCGTATTATAATTAATTTTTGAAGGAATCTTACTATCGGTTTAACAGATAAATAATATAATAAAGTAGGTTCGAGTTACCTATTTCGATTCCTGCGGAAACTCAACCCAACTACCAACAGAAGATATTAAGGTCAGGATCGAATCGATGTTGGTCTCGCGAGCAAACTACGGTCGGGTTGACGACGTGAGTGCTCGTCTGTTTCGCAGCCTAAATACCACGTGGATCGGGATCATTGACGTACGAAGAGCGAGTGGAGAAAGGAGAGAGGTGACATGGTGGAAGAAGAACTCTCTTCTTCCTTTCCTCTCTTTCTCACGTTTTAGTGTGTGGGATGAAATGGAAGAATGAAAACATTCTTTCATATATATAAGCCCTTAAATAGGTTTTGGGCCCAATGGGCTTATCACATGGGCCTTTTGGGCCCAGCTCAATTGGATTTGTCAATTGGTCTCGGTCCATCGTCCCGGTTCACACATTGACCGACCGAGTTCGGTTCACCCGTCATGAACGAACCGTTTTTTTCAACATCTCCCACTCACATATGACGGCATGGTACATCATCATGTAACATGGTTAGCACTCACATAACCATGCTCGATCCTTTTGTCATACAGACAAATAGACCGCGTGACCAGCATACGATAAGAGCATAATTGTTATACACCTGTAAGGGATATATAACAACTCCTTACTCAATTCTACCAGAAGGCGTCTCTTGCAGAACAACTCCATTCTGTCATAGTGTATGCAACAACAACACAATCTGCTGGAATATATGTCTTTCCCCTAGTTCGTAACCACAAAATCACTGCTTCTCGATCTCACGAAAGCTTTACTTATAGTTCACACATCATGTGACAGATCACATGAGAGCTAGCTAAGCAAACTTATGAGACTAGTGCAAATGCATCTAGAAACAAACTTCCCCTCTTACATCAAACAATCCACATAACCAAGTTTACTTGCCCAGTTTGTCACGCTTGGTCGAATCAATCATGACCATTAACGACAAGATAAAGTAGCCAAACTCAATTACACGTCTTGAATGTGTTA
>CAODLS010340044.1:0-36781 GCA_948243855.1 Flueggea neowawraea
TTTTTTTTTATTTTCGATGCCATGTATATTTATGAATGTCATAAAATTAGTCAAGAATTCCAACAGTGGTATCAGAGCCACTTGCAATGAAGATTGAAGACCATTGTAGGTTGACCCTTGATCTTCATATTGGCTTATGAGATCAAATTTAGATTTGGGCTATGTCATATCACATTTAAATTATGCTTTATATATATACACGTGATGCATATATGCCATGATTGAATGATTATTTTATCCCACGCAAACTAAGAAACAAAATCGAATCCCTAGAATAGTAAGTCAAAAAATGCCTTCCATAATCAATGCTTATCAAACCTTTGTCTGTCGAAGTGTATTTTCTGCCTTCATAGTGCACTTAATTACCTTAGGTAGGCAAGGGTGGATAATGGTTGTTTCCATATTTTGGTTATGGTTAGACTTAACACGGTTACCAAAACGGTTTTGGGCCTACGGCATAGAAATGGATTAAATGTTGGGACATGAGATGTCAAAATCCCTAGTAATACAAGAGTTATATTTGATATAATTGAAAAGGAGTTTTCGACCTAAATAGCTAAGATTACTGACTAACTCATATGACTTAACTTTGAGTGAAATATGGATCTTGAACCCACTACGTTTAAGACTTAAATTAACTTTAGGGATGTTAATTTTAGTGGGAGTTTTAATAAGACCTCTTATTAATCTTTGCATAATTTGTATGTACATAAAATGGCAACAAACAACAACACATCAACTTTTACATTGCGATCAATCCTTGAGAAGGAGAAATTGAGTGGGACTAACTTCCTTGATTTGTCACAAAACTTAAGAATTGTTCTTACGCATGAAAGGAAGACTTACGTCCCAGACACATCGATTCCCTAAGTATCGGCATCCAATGCCCCTAGAGTACAAAAAGATGCTTATGAGAAGAATGTAAGTGACTCAACGGATGTCACATGTCTTATGCTTGCTACCATGGTTGCAAATTTGCAAAAGCAATTCGAAGCTATGGAGGCATTTGACATGACGAGGCACCTCAAGGAAATGTTCCAATAGCAAACCCGTCAAGAAAGGTTCTTGACAACCAAGGCATTGAATAAGTGTAAGATGGCTCATGGCATTTTAGCAAGCACAGATATCCTCAAGATGAAAGGTTACATTGACCAACTTGAGAGACTTGGTGCTCCATTAATAAAGGAGTTAGCCATAGATATGATTTTAAGGTCACTTCCAAGTAGTTATGACCAGATGAACTATAATATGCATAACATGGATAAGTCCATCACTGAGCTTCTTAGTATGTTGAAGAATGCCGAGAGGAGCATTCTTAAGACCAACAATGTGCTTATGGTACAAAAGGGGAAAGGCAAAGGCAAGGCTAAGCCAAAGTTTGTTGGCAAGGGCAAAGGAAAACCCAAGCCCAATAAGCCTAAGGCCAAGATAACTAAGGCGAAAGAAGGAGTTTACTTTCATTGCAATAAACCAGGTCATTGGAAAAGGAATTGTAAACTCTACTTGGAGGAAATAAAGAAGGAGAAGGTCGATGCTTCTTCTTCAGGTATTTTTGTTATAAAAATATTATGGATACTAATTCATCATGTGTATTTGATATTGGATGTGAAGCTCATATTTGCATTAATTTGCAGGGATTGAGAAATAGTAGATCATTGATGAAGGGCGAAATGGACCTACGAGTGGGCAATAGAGCAAAAGTTGTTGCATTAGCTATAGGAACTTATTATCTAACTTTGTCTAGTGGACTTGTTTTACAATTGTCGAATTGTTATTATGCTCCTACTATGAGTAATAACATTAATTTTGTTTATTGTTTAGACAATCATGATTTTAATTTTATTATTAAGAATAACAATCTTTCCATTTATCATAGGGACATATTTTACGGTGTTGCAACCTTATATTTTGGTCTCTATGTTTTAAACTTGGAACAAAGTAAACCCATCTATAACATTAATAAAAGGTTAAAATCAAATGATTTCAACCAAACCTACTTTTGGCATTGTCGTTTAAGCCATGCAAGTGAGAAACGCATTTCAAAACTTCACAAAGATGAATTACTTGACTCATATGATTTCGAATCATTTGATACATATGAATCTTGTTTGTTAGGCAAAATGACTAAGAGTCCTTTTACACACAAAAGTGAAAGGGTCAATGATCTATTAGACCTAATGCATACCAATGTATATGGACCTTTTAGTTCAAGTGCTAGAGGAGGCTACTTGTACTTCATCACTTTCAGTGATGATGTCAGTAGATATGGATTTGTTTATCTTATGAGACACAAATCTGAATCCTTTCAAAAGTTCAAAGAATTCAAAAGTGAAGTACAAAACTAACTTGGCAAGAACATCAAAATACTACGATCCGATTGTGGTGGAGAATATTTAATCCAAGAGTTTGATGATCTTCTTAAGGAGTGTGGGATTGTTTCAAAACTCACACCTCCTGGAACGCCTCAATGAAATGGTGTGTCCGAAAGAAGAAATCGAACACTATTGGATATGGTTCGAGCAATATGAGTCAAATAGATCTTCCAATATAGTTTTCAAATTATTCCATAAAAACTGTTGCTCTCATACTTAACCGAATTCCATCTAAAGTGGTGGAAAAGACACCATATAAGATATGACATGAGAAAAAGTCCATAATGTCTTCTCTAAAGATTTTGGGATGCGAAGCTCTTGTGAAACAACAAGTTTCAGAAAACTTAGCTCTTAGATCCGATTTGTGGGGTATCCAAAGTAAACATGATGATACTATTTTTGTAATCATTCCAAGAACAAAATGTTTGTTGCTCGAAACGGGGTCTTTCTGGAAAAACAATTTATTTCCAAAGGGATTAGTGGGATTAAAGTACTTCTAGACAAAATAAAAGAACCACAAATACTCGCTGATGATAGGACAAAGATTCAAAAAGATTCACAAGATGTTGTGGAATCCAAATCTTTAACACAAGGCTCAAGAAGGTCTGGTAGGATTCGTCACGAGCCTGAGAGATATGGATTTGTCATAACTGATGATAAAGGAATTATTCTTGTAGGACATAACGAACCTACAACATACCAAAAGGTAATTATAGATTCAAATTTGATTAAATGGCATGAAGCCATGAATTCAAAAATACAATCTACATATGATAACCAAGTTTGGAACTTGGTGGAGCCAAGATCATTGATTGTAAATGGATTTACAAGATAAAAGCCGATGAGATCTTCAAAGCAAGACTAGTTGCAAAAGGTTTTAAATAAACTTATGGTATTTACTATGATGAAACTTTTTCACCAGTCGTTATGCTTAAATCAATTAGGGTTCTTCTTGCTATTGCAACATATTATGACTATGAAATATGTCAAATGGATGTCAAAACCGCTTTCCTAAATGGAAACCTCCTTGAGGATGTGTACATGACACAAACTGAAGGTTTTGTCGATCCTAAGAATCCTGGTAAGGTATGCAAGCTTCAAAGATCCATTTATAGATTGAAGCAAGCATCCCAAAGTTGGAATCTTCGTTTTGATGGAGCAGTCAAAGAGTTTGGATTCATCAAGAATGAAGATGAGCCTTTTATTTACAAGAAGGTTAGTAGGAGCACAATAGTTTTCTTAGTGTTGTATTTTGACTACATCTTGATCATTGGAAATGACATTCCAACCTTGCAGACTGTCAAGACTTGGTTAAAAAAATGTTTCACAATGAAAGACTTAGGTGAAGCATCACGTATCCTTGAGATACAAATCTATAAAGATAGATCTAATAGGCTAATTGGACTAAGTCAAAATGTGTATATTGAAAAAGTGCTTAAACGGTTTAGCATGATGAATTCCAAGAAAGGAATGATTCCCATGGTTCTTGGAAACCATTAAACAAGGCTGGTTGTCCTACGTCAAGACAAGCCAGAGATTATATGAGTAATATTCCATATGCTTCAGCTATTGGATCTATCATGTATTCCATGCTTTGTACAAGCCCTGATGTCGCTTATGCTCTAAGCATGGCTAGTAGATTCCAGTTCGATCCAGGTCAATGAACCGCAGTCAAGAATATCCTCAAGTACTTGAGAAGAACTAAGGATGTTTTCTTGGTCTATGGAGGACAAGAAGGCGAACTAGTCTTGAATGGTTACACTGATTTTGGATTTCAGTCTGATCATGATGATTTTAGATTTCAATCTGGTTATGTGGTTTGTCTGGATAGAGGTGCAGTTAGTTGGAGAAGCTCCAAGCAAGACATAGTGACCAATTCTACTATAGAGTTTGAGTACATAGCTGCGTCAGACGCTGCAAAGGAAGTTGTTTAGCTTAAGAAGTTCATCATTGGTTTGGATGTCATCCCAAGTATCGTGAACCCAGTAGACTTATATTGTGACAACAATGGGGCTATTGCTCAAGCGAAAGAGCCCAGATCACAACAAATAACCAAACACATACTTAGACGTTTCCACCTTGTTCGAGAGATAGTCGAAATGGGAGATGTCAAAATATGCAAAGTTGACACCAATGACAATGTAGTGGATCCTTTGATAAAAGGTTTCCCAAAACAGAAACATGAAAGACTCATCAGGTCTTCAAGTATTAGGTTCGTTCCTGATCAGGACTAGTGCAAGTGGGAGATTATTAGTTTTGGTGCTCTAGTCCAATCATTTATGTACATTGTCATTTGATTTATCATTAATAAAGAGGCATTTCATTTTATATCTATGAAATATTATTTATGTTGATAAAATATCCATGAATAGTTTATTCTTTCTTATGTCATCAAGTACTTGACTTGATAGTAAAACCCTAAGGTTAAAAGAATATTATTCTAAATGTCCTTAATCGATTATTATCATGGGAATGATAATAAATTAAGATTAGTATGTTGCTAAGTGGATAATCACATTTTACTGATTATGAATGTAAAAAAATTACTTAGAACATAGATACATGTTAGGGAACACGTATTGGACTAGTCCGCTATGAAAGTACTTCATAGATTAATGTCACAAGTAGCTTTCATGTAGTGTTGATTTTGAGTCATCTGACTAAAACTCACTATCGACTCCTACATAATGAATCACATGTTTTAACTTAGTCAAACGTTATCCGTAACAGTGTAATTATAAACGATATTATTGGATATGCCATGAATAATGTAGAGGAGTGATAGTGAGAGTGACAAATTTGTTCCTCTTATGAAGAGTGATATCTTTATACCATTTGATGAGTATGATTGATAAAATATATGCATACTCAAATGAATTGATAAAAGGGTTTATCAAAGTCATTTGTTATATCAATCTACTTGGGATCACGAAACATATTAAGCATATAAGGTTGACATATGACCTCGCCTTGTGCTTAATCTAGATATCATGAGACAAAAAGACTAAATATCAAATTGTGAAAGGTTAAACTCGGATCTATGACATCCACTTGATTTTGGATTGTCATGATGTATTACTAGATACCGCTTATGGACTTTGGGCCCAAGTTTTGGGACAATGTCCATTGACATCTTAGAGTGAGCCTATTGGGTCACACACGAGAACGAATTGAATTGGTTCACAAATATTCTCTCTCATTGTAATTAAATTATTGAGATTATTAATTTCATTAATCATTAATAATTTAGGGTTTTATGATTTATATCATAAATATAATATAAGATATGATCCATTAATGTAATGAGCTTTTAATATAAATTACTTCTTATTAAGTTAAATAGATTTTGGGGTATTTTATGTGTGACATAAATTTGACCCATGTAAATATTAATAAGAGTGATTTATTTAATGATAATGTATCATGAAATTAAAAGCACAATAACATTAAAATCTCTAGGTTAAAATTCTTCCATGCTTCTATGTTTTAGGAATCCTTATTCTTGTATGACAATAGAAAGAAAACCTAATGCATATTGGCTAGAAGAAATTCGGCCTTCCTCCTAAATTGTAGGAAAAATTCTGCACAACTCCTATTTTTTAGGAGCCTTTATTCATGTGTGATATGTAGTTCTTATACTTGTAGGACAAGTAAGAAGAAACCTAGCAAAATTAAACTAGGATTTCTCACATCTCTAGATATATATGCATAAGGTATGGGCAAATTTCTTAGTGCATTCTTGAGGGCTGGCTGAATTTCACACACAAAATAGAGGAAAATTCGTGAGGCTAGAATAGGGATTCTTAGTGCTAGTATACGTCACCGATTCAAGCAAGTTCGTTCGTGTGGATACCTCTAGACACATTTGAGCAAAGGCAACGTGAAATAAAGGAGATTCAGATTTTGAATTCTAAAAGTTACTCCAACATTGCCATTCGTTCGAACTAAAGAAGTGATTCTAAGGTAAATATTGCTAACCCTAATATTGTATGTTGATGTGCTTGGATCCTTGGTGAAATTCTAGGTTTTAAAGGTTAATTTTTTTTGTTATTTCCGTTGCTTTATATGTTTGTGAATGTCATAAAATTAGTTAAGAATTCCAACACACACTAGGTCAGAATGACAAGATTCACCGTGGCATTATCATAACTTACATGAATATACCATCACTATCGAAAAATGTCTAACGTCAAACCTTGAACAATGAAACGATTAGTTTAAACCTTATAGGTTTCTTCTCCAAATTCTCTAGTGAGAATTGGACGATGATAGCTATAGGTTAAACCATATAGATTTCTACTCCAAATTCTCTATTGAGAAAAAAAAAAAGTCTCTACATCCAATTCATGTAGGATGAGGTATAGACTAGACCAAAAGCCAAAGTTTATTTGATAAATGTAATTATTTTAACAAGTTGGACTTTCCAATCTTGTTGAGCAAATCTCCTTAGTGATTATCAATGTCTTACTTGATCTATCGCTCACGTATCCATTTATCTCCAATGGATGCTCGCCCTTTAGGTAGATTAACCAGTACTCAACATAGTTCAATCTTTCAAATGTCATTCGCACTTCCATTTCTTTAATCCATATGATTTTCACTAGGATGAATGAACCTTTAACATACTTATAGGTTCATCCTTGACTTGCGGGGTTACTAAAAAGATCATGATCGATTCATTTATCGAAAAAATGTCATCATGAGGCTTTATCCTTTTTAGTTTTATACATTTTCAAAATGCTCCCACTGGGTTCAAGCTCCATATAGGAACTCCCACTAGGATCAAGTTCCCTACTCCCACTAGAAAATAGGAATCTTGCTCCCATTAAAGTCAGGATTAGGAACATCTGCACATACTTGAGGTAGATGAGATAAAAGTTGAATCGCTCCAAGATCTAGTCGATCCATCTCTTTCGAAGAAAGAGATAACAATCACTTAGATCGATAGATCGATCTCTTGAGACTTTAAAACCTTGAATCGTTCTAAGACGTTTCGATGCATCTCTTTCAGAGAAAGAGATAACAATCGCTAATTTAGATCGATCTCTTGAGATTTTAAAACTCAATGATGTAAACTACATTATCCAACTTTCTCCCTCATCATATATCCTCACTCTCCTCAATAATTCTTCCACTCGGATGGAGTGATCCTGAGGGTCTTAGTTCCTGAGTCTCACAGAAAGTGAAATCTTTTCCACTTTATCCCAGTTAAGAAATCTTTTCCCTAGGAATGTGACTTCTTATACCTCATTACTATGCCAATTTCTCATTATCCCACGACAAATGTATCATTTTGACACAGCAAGGTGTCTAACGCCTTTTGTCTCTTGGTCTTTTCGACCAAGGTATTGTAGATATTGGCGATACATCTCTTATTTTCAAGTGGTTTAGGTCATGCACTCAATCAATCCACAACA
Source organism: Flueggea neowawraea (assembly GCA_948243855.1). Classification (NCBI taxonomy): domain Eukaryota; kingdom Viridiplantae; phylum Streptophyta; class Magnoliopsida; order Malpighiales; family Phyllanthaceae; genus Flueggea; species Flueggea neowawraea. Next base: position 7,790 of record CAODLS010340044.1, read on the forward strand.
CATGAGATGTATAAATAATGAACTTAGAGGGTATATGTATTTTGAATGTTGTTGCTTTCGCCATCATAGTTCGTACCATATTGAGGAAAGTTTTCATTTCCTTTCATCACATAAAGCTTTAGTTTCATCTTTTAGATGTTCACGACCTTAGTCGCTTCACAAAGCTTTATTTGATTCTCATCTTGACTTGCAAGAAGTAAGAATTAGCTTGATCATTCTTGCTTATGAGAAATCAAATACGTATGATCGTACTTCTTACAATCATATAAACATAAGTGATAAAGTAGTAGGCCTTAGCCTTTCCCTCTTATTCTTTTGATGTTAAACATCAAAAGTGGATTAATAGCAATGGAAATCCAACTCTAAATGCCTTTCAAAAATGGTTTTTGCTCTCTAGTATTCCTTTTTGCAATGCTTGCAATTAAACAACTTGAACTTACACAATTGCCTAATACTGCCACTTGAGCCAATCAGCGTACTTGATTTAGCCAATGTGGTTGAGTTGCGTGCATTAACTTCACATAATCCCTCATGATCACGTGAAGTAGCAATAAATGGAAACTAGGACTTTCTAATAGTTAGTTTTTTTTTACCTTAACTAAGAAACCAGTTTCAATGCCGAAGTAGTCACCCACTCAAACACAGTCTAACAAATACTAATATTGTGAGAACACAAATTGAAGGCAAACTTGAATATGATTATGACATAATCTAATACAAGGAAAATGTTTGGCTTTTGAACAAGACTATCTTGCTTATGCCAATTCCTTAAACTCCCACTTTCGAGTTGTAACTTGCATGCTCAACTTGTTCTCTTTTAGAACTAGTTGGTGTCTAATGAAGTCATGTCAAAACTTCATTATGAGGAAGCTTAAGATTGAATAGATTGTCGGCTAATGATGAAATTTAATAGAGAACATTGAACAATGTTACTCTCATCACTTTCGTGAGTTTGAGCAACATACCATCAAAGATTCATCTTCTCACATGTAATATGCCTTTGGTCGTTAACATTTACAAAATGTCAACGTTATTCAAGTTCAAGGATTTTCTCAAAATTTTGTCTAGTCTTCACTCCTTAAGAACTTAAGGTATGATTTTGATTGCAAAACATGCATGAATTTGAACATATATTCACCAATAACAAACAATTTGACCAAGGATTTTAGTCCTTTTCACTTGGTTAGTCCAATCATAACACAATACACATGATGTTCAAAACAAATATGATACCGATTGAAAAATAACATGCAAATTCATGTAACAATTACCTCTCATCCACATTTCCATCCAAGTTTACATCTATGTATCCTTTTAAAAGTAGATCCTTCCTTTGAAAACATAGTTCATAATCAGTAGTGCCCTCAAGTATTGTAGAACTCAGGTTACTGCTTTCCAATGCAATCCTCAAGGGTTTGACTGGAATCTACTTAGCAATCCAATAGCAAAGTACATATAGGGTCTAATACACATCATTGCGTACATTAGGCAACCAATGACATCGGTATATGGAACTCTCTTCATTCATTCCTTCTCATTTCCCATTTACAGACACTTCTTATGGCTAAGTTCGTTGTTCTTAGCTATTGGGGTTGCCATAGGATTGTGGTGTTGTATGTGAAATAGTTCCAAAGCTTTCTCAATGTATCCTTTTATGAAAGAGATAACAATCGCCTAAATCAATCTCTTAAGATTTTAACCCAAATGATATATTTTATACTTCCTATGTCTTTTAGTTCAAATCTGGTTGATAACCAGTCTTTGACGTCCTTGATGTTGAACCAAGGGTGGTTCACATTTGATTCCATATATGTTTTTATTAATGTACAAAATTTAGTAAGATTATGTTTGAGAAAGAAAACAAATGCATGATCAATAAAGACAAAGAAAAGTCAAGAAAAGATGTTCTAGACCTTGAGTAGTCGACTGGCGAAAGTGGTGAGTTGACTGGCAAACAAACAGAAGTGACAAAAGAGCATGGTAGTCGATTGGTGAGGCCATGAGTTGACTAATGAAGTGAGGAGTCAACTAGTGAAGATGGTGAGTCAACCCATGAAGATCATGATTATCAAATTGACTAGAAAAGGCATTCACGTGATGCACAACGATCATATAATGGATATGTAAGTTGGGTAGTCAACCCATTGAATTGGTAAGTCTACTAACATAAAAAAAATAAGTGACTCTGAAGCCATGAGTCGACTAGTGACACTGTCAACTTCAAAATATCAACTTAATTGATTTCCAACGGGTCTTTACACTATTATAACGGTTCAATCAACTTCAAAGGTGTCTTAAACACTATAAATAGAGGCTTGAAGGATAGAAATAAGCACCTAAATCCTTGCTATAACAATTCTACATGTGGTGACAAAAATTAGCCTTGTTTATGGGTATTGTTGCTTCATTCACTTACACCAAAATCCCACTACTTTGAAACTCATTTGTAAACCTTGTAAGGGTTCTATAAACAATTTGATTTAGTGTCAGTTTTGTTGTTATCCTTTGAAAACAACATTGAAAGGGTTTTAGAGGTGTGAGCCTAGAGAGAAATCAATCTTGCTGCAAGACTTTGTTTGATTGAATAGGAATCAATCATCGTATAGTGAATTGGGAAAATCCTAAGTGAGGAACTTAGGTAGCGGATGTAGGCACCAAAAATTGGCCGAACCACTCTAAATCGCTTGTGTTCATTTTTCTCTTATCTCAAATCTCAACAACACAACTAAGAAGATAGAAAATATAGTCCAACAACTGGTATTAGAGCGGTCTCTGTTGTAGAAGGCTTGACATCCTTGGAGGAAATATTCACGTCAAAGAAATGCATTTTGGTCCTCCTACTCCATGTGTTCCTGGTGCTTCGCTTTACATTACTCCTTTATTTTATGGCTCTAATTTTATTCCATGGAAGAAGAAAATGTCTATTTTTATTCAAGCATATGATATAAAGCTTTGCAAGGTGATTGTTCTTGGTCCTAAAATTCTTAAGAATGAAGATGGTACACATAAGGAGTATAAAGATTTCAATGATGTAGATTGGAAATCTTTTAGCATAAACTATAAGGCCACTCAATTCTTGTATTGTGCTTTGAATCAAGAAGAGTATAATAGAATATCTTCTTATGAAAATGCAAAGGAAATATGGGAGATGTTTGAAGTTACTCATGAAGGCACAACTCAAGTTAAAGAAATCAAGATCAACATACTACTACATGACTATGAGTTGTTCACCATGAGAGATAGAGAATGCATCACTAGTATGCTTGATCGCTTTGCGAAAATTACAAATGGTCTTGTTTCTCTTGGAAGACCAATCGCTAGTAGCGAGAAAGTGAAGAAAATATTGAGATCCTTGCCAAGGGAATGGGATGCAACGGTCACGACAATCATGGAGTCAAAAGACTTGAACTCATTAGAGTTTAGTGCTCTAGTTGGTTCACTCATAAACTATGAGATTGTTCTAAGGTCAAGAAGTGGAAGACCCAAGCATGGAATGGCCTTAAAATCTTACACACATATTCAAGAAGAGGAAAGTGATGAAAGCATAAGTAGTGATTATAAAGATGATGAAGAAGTGAATTTCTACTCCAAGAAATTCAAAAAGTACAAAGACTTGATGAAAAGAAGAAGAAGGATGCAATGGAGTCAAGAGGAAGAGAGAAGGAGAAAATGAAGGAAAAGAAGAAGAAAAAGAATCAAAATGATAGTTCTTCTTCTATGGATGATGGCGGTCCATCGGCATAGTTATGCCTTTCGGCACATTAGGTACTCCAAAATCCTAAATCTTTTAATTTTCATGCTATGCTTGTTAATTGTTAATAGTTGCATGAGTTTTTGAAAATTTTGATGATTTGTGAAATTGTTTGGATTGGACATAAGTTTGAAATAAATAAGGGGAGAATAGATGTTTTTGAATTTATGCACAAATTATTTTACAAAAGGGGAGAAAAGAGAATAGATGTTTTTGATTGTTTGGATTGGTTCTATTTACCCTTATTACTGTATTTTTGATTGATGTCAAAAAGGGGGAGATAAGAGAAATAATAGAAGGAATGAATTTATATGTGCATAATAAATAGGAGGAAAGACATCAAGCTACAGAGTATGAAGGGAATTTTTTTCAAAATTGGTATCAAGAAAATTTTTCAAATGAATTTCAAGAAGAGTTTTAAGCAAGGAAAAAAGGGGAGAGATTTTTTTTTGCACTTTCAAAAACATATTGAGCTATATGATTTTTTGGACTAAAAATGTCACTTAAGATAAGGCTTCATGCCTTGACCAAATTTGTGCTAAAATTTGATAGGTACAAACTTGGGAGAATTCAATTCTTCCTAAGTTTTATCATCAATAAAAAATGAGGAGATTGTTGAACCAATGGTCATTCACATTTGCTTCCTTCTATGTTTTGATTAATGTAGAAAAACTTAGTAAGATTATCTTTGAGAAAGAAAACGAATTCATGATCAATGAAGACAAAGAAAAGTCAAGAAAAGATGTTCCAGACTTTGAGTAGTCGACTGGCGAAAAAAAAGAAGTGAGAAAAGAGCTTAGTAGTCAACTGGTGAGGCCATGAGTCAACTAATGAAGTGGGGAGTTGACTAGTGAAGATGGTGAGTCAACCCTTCAAGATCATGATTGTGAAATTGACTAGAAATGACATTCACGTGAAGCACAACGGTCATATAATGGATATGTAAGTTGGGTAGTCGACCCATGGAGTTGGTGAGTTGACTAACGAAGAACAAATAAGTGAATTTGAAGCCATGAGTCAATTAGTGACTTGGGTAATCGATTAATGACATCTGTCAACTTCAAAATATCAACTTCATTGATTTCCAACAGGTCTCTACACTGTTTCAACGGTTCAATCAACTTCCTTAAACACTATAAATAGAGGCTTGAAGGATATAAATAAGCACCTAACTCCTTGCTATAACAATTCTACATTTGGCACAAAATCAGCCATGTTAGTGGGTTTTCTTGATTCATTCACTTACACCAAAATCTCACTCCTTTGATACTCATTTGTAAACCTTGTAAGGGTTTTGTAAACACTTTGAGTTAGTGCCAGGTTTGTTGTTCCTTTGAAAATAACATTGTAAGGGCTTTAGAGGTGTAAGCCTAGACAGAAATCAACCTTATTGTAAGGCTTTGTTGGATTGAACCGGAATCAATCATTGTATAGTGAATTGGGAAAATCTTAAGTGAGGAACTTAGGTAGTGGACATAGGCATCGAAAATTGGCCGAACCATTCTAAATCACTTGTGTTCATTTTTCTCTTCTCTCAACTCTCATTAACACAACTAACAAGATCGAAAATATAGTCCAACACTTGATATAGGTCAGATCATTACCAGTAACAAGAATGTAATCTACGTATAACGTTAGAATGAAAACTTGTCTCATGAGCGTTTAAGGTATATGCCATGGTCTTCATCGATCATTTTAAAATCACATTAGATAATCACCTCGTCGAAACGAATATACCATTGCCTTGAAGACTGCTTGAGACCATAAATAGATCCCTTCAGTTTGCAAATTTTATGCCCACTGCCAGGGACGATGAAACCATTAGATTGTACCATATAGATTCAATCATCCCATTCCCTATTGAGGAACGTAGTCTTTACATCCATTTGATGTAACTCGAGGTCTATGGTGTCAACTAACTCTAGGATTAGCCTAATTGAGACAAATATCATAACATGTGAGAAGGTCTCATTGTAATTGATTCCTTTATGTTGTGTAAACTCCTTTTCGACTAAGCAACATTTTTGCTTAATGCACTCGCCATCAGCAACACACTTAATCATATGTATTTTCAGAGATTTTAACCAACTCCCAGACTTGGTTCAAAATCATATGCCATTTCTACTTCCATTGACTTAATCCACTCTTCCTTACTTGGGGATTCAAGAAAATCTCGCATGTTTACGAGTGCTTCCTAGTCTAGTGAGATTATTGTTAAGGAAGAAGAAGAGTCTTCTGCTTGTGTTGGTGTTCAATTCCCCCCTTTCATCATATAATGCCTTAAATTGCTCATAAAGGTATTTTCGACCACAATTAATTCTCAAGGCCTTGATTTTTCTATCTAGTTGATTTTCAACTCGAATCATAAATCTTTTGAAACAAGACTTATGGGAAGTCAGATAGATGTGACCATATCGTGTGTATTCATCTAAGAATTGATGAAGTAGTATGCTCCACAACTAATATTCAGCGCCTGTTGCTTTACCAAATGGTTTCGCACTAGTTTTTCCTTAAGGCAATTTTCACAAGTAACTCGACTTTCTGTAAAATACTAATGGACCAGCCTTGACTAGATGAATCACACAATCTTTGCCAAAATGGATGATTCTTACGTGTCATAGATTAACATCGGTAGTACGATTTGATGAAGAAGAAACATAAAAAAGATAGCATTATTGTTATTAACATACTTCAAATCCATAATAATAAAACCAACCAAAACCATAATAAGTACCACTTAAAAACAAATATAACTTATCTTTCTCAAAAGATAAAGCAAACCCATTATTCATCAAAGATAAAACTAAAATCAAGTTCCTTTGTATCCCCAGAGCATATAGGACGTCATGTAGCATGTTTTTCCATCGCACAAGGTTGGCATCCAAGTGTCAATACCTTGGACCTCCACTTTAGCATTGTTACAACGAATATTGACTTTGCTTCTAGTGGATTTTTTGAAACTAGACATATGCCTCACGCTCTTTTCTCACATGGTCGATTGCTCCTGAATCAATCACTCAATCAATCATTGAGGATGACATTCAATTAGGAATACAGAACTTAACACACAAGTATAATGTAGATAGGATTAAAGGTTTGTAGCTTCTTAAGAGCATTATAGCCTTTGGAAATGTGCTCCCTCTATTCGCAGTTGTAGCATTACATCTTGGAAATGCCAAAATTGCCCTTGCCCTTTTGGTTTCCCTTTACCTTTGAAATCATTTCCTTTGTTCTTAAAGAATAATGTCGCATATTTTCTCTTCTCTTTGCTGGTTGAGTTCTTTTGGGACATAGAATAAGCTACATGAGCCTCAGCATTACTCTTGAGAGCCGCCAAACAGTCCTCCTCGAGCTCAAGATGACCCACTGCATCATTGAATGTTTGGATGTTAAAAGCGTGCGTCAAGTGTTGCTTCATATGATCCCAACTTCTTAGCAAGCAATAGATCACAACTTAGATTTTCTACTCATTAGTTAGCTTGTAACCGGCAACGCTAAGCTCACCAATCATATTACCCATTTCTCTTACGTGCTTCTTCATGGTATGAACACAATGCTTATAGTATGTGTCAAATTTTATGGTCAAAGACTGAAGCTTAGTGAGCAATACACCACCAAATTTTTCGTTCAGCGCAATCCAGAAATCCTTGGCATACTCATAACCACAAAATTTCGTAGCTATATCATCATCCATTGCACTTAGTATGATGATACGAGTAGTGGTATTCTTATTTTTTTAATCAATATAAGCCTCACAATCTTCCTCATCAGGTTCAACCATAATCGACTCCAAGGGATTATGAGCTTCTTGCTCTTCAAGTACATAACGGCCTATTATAGCCCAAATCTTATAATTATCACTATTCAACTTGTTGTCTTTGTTGATTTCAGCAACAATTGATTTTGAAGCAACAGATAAATTGTTCAAAAATCTATAACGCAAAGTTACACTAAATAAGGAGATACAACAATATACAAGCATTTACTATCCACTCAGAAATTAAACAAGTGCAACCAATTATGTAAGTTTTGAATTGAATAGTATAAAAAGTGTTCCATGATCATCTCTTTTGTAATAATTAGTTACACTAAATTCAATTTCGAGGATAGTAAACAATCAATTAGCCCAACTTATAGATTTAATCTCTAATTCATCCTAACTTAGGGTTACTATGTTGGTTATTACATTTGTGAGTCCATACACAATTAACAATGTAATAATATTTAGCAACATTCAACATATAAATAATTGCGTCCATGACAATTAAACAATCTAACATAATAAATAGCATAAAATAATATATGCGACCAACACGATTTATTATCTCAACATAGTAGTAATGTAAACAAAAAATGTAAAACAAGTCAGCTAACAAAAGCAAAATTCCTAAGAAATGTCCAAACAAATTATTTATATACTAAACCACCAAATGACTAATCACTTATCCCTAAAATCAAAACACTAACAGGCTCAGAAGTTGTAAACAACCATGGTCCTTAGAAGTGACTTGCGAACTTCCTCCCATAATTCCTCAGGAAGAGTGTATGTGACTTTACCAAGCCATTGACGTTTTATCTCATGGCCACTATTCAGGACCATGGGGTGGTTATGTTGCATACACCTAAGTACACGTCTCCCAGCCAATCTATCTAAATGTCACCTAATGATGGATTTATAGCTCCCTTCAACTATGGAGAAATTGAACAACAACCATAGGTTCCAATTAGTGAATGAGTCTCCGACCAGCTCAATCATTCTGTCGATATCGGTACCTAGCTAGAAACCACCTCTACATACATACTCCTGGATTGCATCATTCATACAAATGATGTGTGCCACTACCCCATCGATATCATTTTTGTGTATCTTGGGGTCCATCTTCATGTCCCATTATTCTTCCTGCACATGTCTCTACTCAACCTTCTCGGCCGAGCTCCTAGCTGCCATGTCGACTTGGACTTTCACCATTTGAAACAGATACAGAAAGATGGATTAGTACAATTGACCTATTATTGACTAAATATGCAATCAATAGATGAAGCCAAAACAACATTTATAAAATACAAAACATTTCACATGTAGAATACCATTTTTTAGGATATAAATTTTAACAAAAAAAATACATAACTTACATATTAAAAACCAAATAATTTGAAAAAAATGGTTCTAGAATTCAAAAAACTTTCACAAAATATATAAAAAAATAGAAAAAAAATGTAGATTAAAATCTGTAAAATGTTGAAAAATTTGGACGTAGGAAAGCAAGCGTTGTCTACCACGTGTTAGCGTTTGAGGGGTCCACATGTAATACCTTAAAAAGTGACAAACTCGGGACGATTCTACATTGTGTCTAGATCTTATGTGCTAGGTGCAAGTGGCAGTGCCACGTGGCAGGGTGGACATATGTCACCTCCTAACTTGTCCACGTGTACGTTAGGTTACCCAGTCAGCACTGCCATATGGCAATCACGTGACAAATGTGCCACATCTCAGATTTTGGTTGGTACACATGTGCATCTAGTTACACAATCAACACTTCCACATTGCAATGGTGTGGCCTTGATGATGCGACATTTGTGCTTCGCGTTGGGATGTGGTTGGTCCACGTATGTACATGTGGCACGCACTTGGATGCCACATGTGCTGAGCATCTGATAGACGAGGTGCACTGGTTGGTCCACGTGGCCAGCTTAACCAATCTCGCTGTCACTCGCCTTAGTGCAACACGTGCAAGGAACACGCCACCCTCTAGAAGGAGTTCGTCCGCCAAAGTTTGCCAATTTGGATATTCTAGCCTCTTGAGTTGACTAGTACATTTAGTTTCTTGAAATTCACACTTTGGAATTTCGGGTCTAAACTGTCTCCAGCAAAAATCAAATCAAAAAAAGAAAACCTCAAATATAAAAAATCACCAGAATGACATCTAAGTCGACACACATACAGAGGGATACAAATTTTCGCGAAACACATTCAGAAAATCGTCTTAATGCTATGATACCAATGAAAGAGCGAATAAACTATATAGACATACCATATAATCAGCAAAAACGAAGAACGAATTAATGACTTACCTCAAACACAGCAAGAACAGGGATGAACAACAACTGGATCAATGCAAGCCTTACAATTGAACCACAACCTCTACGGAGACGAGAAAAACTGTTTGGAGCACCGTCTAGATGCCTACTCGGGATCAGAATCGACAATAGATGAAAAATGGATTCTCCTTAGTGGAAGGATAGGGCGGCTGGTTCTTCAACAATAAAAGAAAATAATGTCATTCTTTTTCTCTGGATCTCTCTATCTCTTTATGTTTCTTTTTTAATAGATTAGGTAAACTTATCTCTACTAGGGCTTCCTACTTATATTATATGAGTGGGCCCTAATTGGGCTTTCATACTCTAATTGTAAAGCACATGAATAATTACTAATAATTAGTTAGGATCATTAGAACTACGGGTTTCACCCATTAACATCATGGGCGGACCCAATTTTCCAACATTTTTTTGACAAGTCTCCATATAAACTTTAAAAATTTAGTTTTCTTTGGTAACATCTACTCCCAACTACATGAAATGTTAAATTAAGAGTATTGTTTCATTCTTAGAAGTTTCTAGATATCTTTTTAGGTACATGCAAGCGAAGACCAATGTTAGGAATTTAATGCGATAAAGAGAAGAATAACACGAGAAATCACACACCGTACACAGGAATTTACGTGATTCTGTCAATGCAACCTACGTCTATGGCTAGGAAGAATGCCTATTCTTTATTCTCTAGGAAAGTCAACAAAAGAAAAGTTATATGTGTTTCTCAAGCCGCCTATATATATATATTGTTACATGATTCTTAACCCTAATCCACACTTATTAAACCTTAAACCATATTATATCGCTACACTGAAGTAGCTACAAATCCTTCATCTTTTAACAAAATCCATCTCTCATTCTCTCTCAACCTCTCTATCAATCTCTCGCAAGCCATCACCAAATCACCTCTCTCTTTCTCTCCCCAAATCACCTCCACGGACAAGCCATCAACACCACCACCATCGCACCACCACTCTTTCATTCTGTCTTTCACCTCCATCACTCTTTTTCATAGTAGAGTCCCTCTCACACACACAAACATACCCCCAACTATTCTTTCTTTTTTTTTAGGTCCAAAAAATCCCCAGACACCACCACCACCTTATCGCACCACCAATCTGTGTGTGGGTGTGTGTCTATCCTCACACTATTTTCTCTCTTTTTATTTAGAAATAGTTTAGATTAATTAGGTTTTTAGATAGGTTTACTTTTAGTTAATGGTTGTTTGGTTAATACTTGTTAGAGCTTAGAGAATTGTCTTGATGTGCTTGATGAACGTTTGTCATCGCTGTTGTGTGAGAATTGAAATCAGGGACTAGTTTGGTTGTTTTGAGGTTGAAGAAGGGTGTATTCTATTGGTTATATAGTCAAAGGGATAATTCTATAATTTTTTGATAATCAATTACATGTGATTTAAATGGGGACTACAATATTTTTTAACATTAAACTCTATTACAATATTAAATTAATTAATTATATATATATATATATAATTGAAAAAACAACGGTTTTAGCGATTGCATTATTCACTACATTAGCTACCAAAGTTGTTGCTAATGCATCCAAATTGTTTACTTTAGTCAACGTAATTTGTGTAAGTCCAATATGGCAATTCAAGAGGGTGGTGAATTGGATTTCATACTAAAAATGAAAGCTTTTTGAAAACCTTTTAATATTTTGCAAAACAAAATAGTAACTAAATCCAAAGCACAACTACACAAGAATGAAATAAAAGAGATTAAGGGACATGAAAACAAAGCCTATTTATAGTGATTCGGTCCTCCTTGACCTACTTCTACTCCTCTAACTCACAAGAGAGTTTGAATCCACTAAAATTCCTCACTTCTAGGTGGAGGCAAACCGTTTCAAGTCCTTGTTTTGCATGCTCACAAGAAACCTTCTACACATTTGTTTTCAGACCAAAACAAGAAAACCAACACTGAAAATTCGATCCCAATATGGAATGGCAATCCAAGAGGGGGTGAATTGGATTTTTAGTAAGTTAAAAACTTTGTTGAAATTATTTTGTAAACTAAAACAAATAACAAAGTTCTTTTAAACTAAAATCAAAGTTAAATGCAGAGCAATTTAGAACCAAAAATCCAATCCACACACAACAATATAAATCAAATATAAATGCAAAGCAAATAAAAGAGAGTAAGGGAAGAGAGAACAAATCCAATTTATAGTGGTTCGGTCATCTTTGATCTACGTCCACTCCTCTAGATCCTCTCGAGAATTTCAATCCACTAACTTCCTCACTTCCCGATGGAGGGAAATCGTTTACAACATTTGTTTTTGAGGGATCAATATGCAAGTCGTTACACTTTGTTTTGTGGGGTCAACATGAAAACCATTACCCTATTTTTTGTAGGCTCAACTATAAAATTGTTACCACTTGTTTTCAGGACAAAACAAACAAACAAAACCTCTAGTTTTTGTAATTAACAAACTAGAAAACCTACACCTCTAGTTTTTTAAGGCTCACTAGCAACCACTTTATTTTTCTAAGGCTCAACAAGAAAACATATCTACCCTCAATCAAATATTTGGATTGTTACAAATATGCGTTCCTAAAACACAGATTTAAAGCTCAGCCCAAACCCAAATGTGTTTGAAATTGAATAGCTCAAATGGGTATAAATGAGGGAATGAGAGAAATAAAGATAGCAAAGTTTAGCCAAGGTTTCCCTATCTTCTTCTGATGTTGGAGACGTCTATTTATAGCCACTTGTAAGAATATAACTGTTGGAAGCCTCGAAATAGCCGTTATGAGAGAGTGAAAATTATGATTTAAATGATGTCACAACCTTTTACGTGCATTGTTGTCCATGCTCTGTGCGTTGATAGTCATCTACGTCCTTTATGGAATGATCTTTGTGCGTTGTTCTTCGATCTAGAATATCCAATTGCACCCAGACTATCATTAACGTGCATTGTTGATCAATAAGGTGCCTTGCCGTTGCTCAGAATTTCATTAACGCACTTTCTTGATCATTAATGCACTTTGTTGATCAATAAGGAACCTTATTGATTTCCAAATTTTCATTAAGGTGTGTTGTCGCTTGCCAAAGTTCACTCCTTTAATTTTGACGTCATCGTGTACGAGGAATATTCAAATTTGAAATCCCGATGAGCGCCTCAACTTTGTCATCATTTGAAAATCGTCAAAGTGGGTTGTAACCTATCTACGTGTGTTGATCTTCTCATTAAAGTTTGCATATTTAATCCATCTACGTAACAATGCTCATATCATTTGACAACATGTGTTACACCTAATTTACGTGTGTTGATCCCCATATATGTGCCTTAATGAATCATCTACGTGCTTAGATCAATGTTTGGCACTTTTTGCTTCTTTGATCAAAAGGTCTACGTGCTTAGATGTCAATTTCGCATTCATTAATGCGCTTTAATGAATCAATAAGGTGCCTTATTCATTATTAACTCACTTTAATGAATCATTAAGGTGCCTTAATGACAAATATCAGCAACTCTATAATTTTGCATCTTTTTCATGGATGTTTTGCATTCGTCATCATCAAAACTGAACTCAACAAACACTAATTTTCCTAGGCTCACTAGCAACCACCCTTTTTTTAAGGCTTCAATGTGCAAAATTATACTACCATCAAGCTTTAACACCAAAGCTTGATTACATGTGGATTCCTGAAGTTATAAACAATATCTCAAACCAACCCAATAATTGAAATGCAAATCAAGGCTCAGTTAGTATAAGAAGAAATAAGAAGCTCGAAGAGAGAGAAAGTCAAGAATTGATTTAGCAAAACTTGGGCATACTTTTGGAAAGTCTCTCTCATGTCTTCTGGTCTGGATGGCTCTATTTATATGTAAGCTCTGAAAAATAGGCATTGCAATCCCCAATATAGTTGTTGTGAGAGAGTTGCAATATGTTAATTTTACTAAGGTCAGCCCATGTTACATGCGTACCATAGTTACTACGTGCGTAGTATATGATTCCATTAGATTAGTACGCGCAGTATTCTCCTTTTATGTGCATAGTATAGAGTTCAGTAGCAACTACCTTGAAATGACCTGATACCTAGTAGCTACTACGCGCATTAGTCTTCTTCTATGTGCTTAGATCTTCTATCTTGCGTGAATTACACAACCTTATACGTGCATTGACAAATTTCCAAGATCGCACCTTTAATTCTCCACCTGATTAAATCAAAGAATATTCAAATTTAAATTCCCAAAGAGTGTCTCATATTTGTTATGTATTCCAACTCATCCTTGTCTACGTGCTTAATACTAGTTTTATGTGTGTAGCATAGTATCTCTTCTGCCATCACCTGGATTCTTTGTTAGAGAATATTCCAATTCAAATCTAGAGGAGCGTCTTGGATTTTTCAGCATTCTAGACCCATTCTAGACACCCGTCTAAGCACGTAATACAATATACTACGTATGTAGTATAATTTATTCAAGAAAGTCATCTTCACTCTTCTACACGCATTCTATTGAGATTGAACATGGCTGGTACTTTTCTTGTAAGCCTTATGGTTTTTGTCAAAAACCCATCTACGTGCATAGTATGATGTAGCGCTTAGACCAGTAGGATCTCTGTCTCTTTTGCCCTGCTACAACCATGTATAGTGCACACAACACAAGTCTAAACTGTTTTGTTCTCTGAGTAGAACCTGTCTACGTGCACAGTATTCCCTCTACGCGCATTACATCCATCTGGACCATTCTGCTTTTTGAGATGAACACGTCTATATGTATAGTATTACATTCTATGCTCATAATATGGGTACTACGTGCATTGTATGTTCTTTTACACATATAATATATACTCTAGAAAAACCCTAAATTTCTCCAGTATGATCAACGCGCATAACACAAGCTCTAAAGCACTTAGAACGTCCTTTTAATGTGCATTGAGGTTATATTACATGCGTAACTTAACTATTTCAATTATTTTGTTAAAACATCAAAACTTAGAAGGAATTCACATTGTGACCAAGAACTTGTTCAACAATCTCCCTCTTTTGATGATAACAAAACATTGAAAGAGTTTGCACTATCCCTTAGTCAATACACCTATTTTAAAGCACTTAAAGAAAATTTTGAAAAAGTTTGATCAAGATTGTTAAGCCTTGTCCTTGAGTTAGCACTTAGCACACATCAATATATACTAGAATTCACATTTCATTGCACAAGTTAAGAGATATTAACATAACATTTATAATAAACAAAATAAATGGCATGATATGCAACATGAAATGAAAATGAAATGTCGATCCAGTGGCTATGAAATCATGTAGATAAGGTAGATGGCTTCGGATCTAAATTGAAATTCTCGAGCTCAATTAAAACTTTAAGTGTAGCATCAATCATAGACCAATGAGCCACTCGAAGACACATCTCTTGGATGATTTCAAGGATAGCTAATCTCATTTCCATAACATTTGTAGAGACCTATGGCTCCTTCTCATTATCCGAGATCTCAACTACTTCAGGAATCGGAGGGAGACTATCTAACAGAGCTTGCTCTCTTATTCCAACAACGTTTCCAGCACTTTACATATTTTTCTGCTTTCTCCTTCTTGAGCAAGATTAGATGGATTAATTTCTTGCTCAGGTTGTTGCAATAGTTGAGGAGGAGGAGTTGCTTTGAAGAAACTAAATTCAAACTCTGTTTGAGACTCAAAGGAGGAAAAGGTCCTTGAACTGCTAAAAGACTCAGATTCGATGAATTTTCTGGACTCTTTAGCAGCTTCCTTCATTATATCCTTCAAAAAAGCTTCTTTCACCATATTCGACGAAGTTGTTGTTTCAGCTTTTCGAAAGCTCTACAATTCTACCCTCATTTTTCTTATTCTTTCTTTTTTCTAAAGCTTTTCCAACTAAAGTTTGTTTCTCCATGACATAAACATCTTAGGTCTAGTCACTGCTATTTTTGTGACAAACCACACCTCAGGTGGCACCTCTAGAAGTTCAGTCTCCTCTCTCATTTCCTCTTGAACATCTTCTGCCACTTCAGCTTCTTCCATTTCAGGTTCTCGACTTAGAGCCTCACCTATTTCTTCAACATTCCCAGCCTCTATTGGCTACTCTGCCTTAGGTCCTTCTTCTCCAACATTTTCATCAACCTCAATTGGCTCTTTCTCACTAGTTTTTGCCACACTTGGCTCTTCCTTAACAACTGGTTCTGAGTTTAAGTCCACTGTTGTTGAGGAACCATCATTTCCACCATTATTATCATCACCACCATCAATATTTGAAGGTGGATAAGAAGGGCTAGGAGCTGGAGAAGGGCTTAGAAGAGGTGGTTGATTCCTTAAATTTTGAATGTTTTCCCTCAAACTCTCCAAAGCGTAGACGTTTTCTTGGAGCATATTTATTACAACTTCAAAGTTTGAAGTTGTGGCAGCCTTGAACTCTTGAAACTCTTGTTGTAATTTGTCAAGCTTCATCCTCCTGACTCTGTTTTAACTTTCAGCTCTACTTTCAGTAAGTACGGTTTGTTCATTTCCAACATTTGCTTCTACTTCCATTTCTTCTCATTGTTCCACTAGTTCTTCTGCCACCATTTGGGTTCTCTGGTCGCCCTTTCTTCTTACAAAGACCATTTTATGCTTTTGGGGCATCATCTTTTTGTCTTTATCATAAAACAACAAGTTTGTCTCTCTCAAATAGGGATGAAATACATATCCTCTTCCCACATTTATGTAAAGCTTCATTCCCATGAGAGCTTCAGCTTGGATCTTTCTTGATTCTAACACCTGAGTTGATTCATAGCCTTCAAAATTGATGTTAAAGTGTTGGAAGATACGTGTAAGGTGGCTTTCAAAAGGCATGCTCTTTTTTCTCTGCCTATCTTTCAGCTTGAAGGTGGGAAGATTGAAATTCTTAATTTTCTCCAAAATCCAGTCAATGACCACGTTTTGCAAAATTCACCTCCCTTCCATTCATCAAAAGATATATCATAATGATGTCTTGGTTGGTGAAATGTGACTGTGTATGGGATTTAGGTTGTAAAATCTTCATGAATGTCAAATGGACCATCTTCCACTTTGACCTGAGGTCATTTTGATCTAGAGTTTCTGCATTAACCCTGACCACCCCTACTCTATCAAGCATCCATTTATTGAGAGCCTTGATATCAACTCCAATCTTGTTGGCATTTTCATCAAGAAAGTCTTTAACTCCCTTTTCCTTTATCACCAAGCATCCTCTATTTGTCAGCCCAAACAGCTATTTTAATAAATTCTCGTTAATCAACAACTCACATCCATTAACTTTACTGCTAACGCCATGATCACCAACTTCGTTTAGCCATTCCCTAGCATTAGCATAGAATTATTTAACCATATCCCCATAATAGTCATCATTGTTGGAATTCATGACTAATTTTATAACATTCATAAGCATACATGGCAGCAGAAATAACAAGAATTTTAAACCTTTTAAACCTAAAATTCCACCGAGGATCTATGCACATCAATATACACGATTAGGGTTAGTATATTTTACCTTAAAATCCAAAGCTCGATAGTATGACTGAATGGAGTGTTGATATTGCTTTTAGTAATAAAACAGAATCATCACGTTTTCTTTGCGCGAACGTCTAAAGGTATCCATACGAACGAGCTTGCTTGGATCGGCCTATTGTACTAGCACTTAAGAATCTCTATTCTAGTTCTCACGGATTTTCTCTCTCTATTTTGTGGAACTCCAAATTCGGCCAAGCCTCCCTAGATGTACAAAGTCCTTATTTATAGAAGCATAGAAAACCCTAGTCTTTCTTCTATTAGGAACTATTTTCCCTTGTCCTACAATCATAAGAACTCCAAACTAGGTATGAAGTGTACTAGGTTTTCTTTTTCTTGTCATACAAGAATCAAGGCTCCTAAAAAATAAGAGATGAGCTGAATTTTTACATAGGCTTTTTAATGTTATTGGATTTTTAATTATATGATACATTTGAGAAAATTCAACATTTATCCTAAATTAAAATTTAGAATTGGGCTTTTACCATGCACCAAATACATTTTGACAAATAGAAACACTCTTGAAACATCTTGCAAAAATATCAGATTTTTAATTAACTGAGAAATTGATCGAAATTTTGAGATATTTTCACAAAAAATTGCGATATTTTCACGAGAAATTGATTTTTTCGCGAAAAGATAAATTCTAAAGGAAAAAAATTGATCTTTCAGAATGTATCCAGTGGTATCCAAATGTATTCAGATGTATCCAAATGTCTCCAAATCACATTTTGTATATAAAATTCGATTTAATAAATTTTTGATATAATATTTGTTTTAAATTAAATGCCTCTAAATTACAATTTTTGATATATTTTTTACAATGTTTTTCAACAGTCTCCAAATCTCAATTTTTTATAATTTTTTATAGTATCCAAATACATTCAAATATATCCAAATTTTAATTTTTATATAATTTTGTGTAATATTTATATTTATTAAATTAAGTTTAAGTATTTATATTTATTAGTTTTGTTTTGTTTTAGTTAGCAAAAGTTAATTTGGTGTATAGTGGTTTATGAATGTATCCAAATGTATCCGCAAATATGTATACGCAGATATCCAAATGTATCCGCACATCTCCAAATGTATTTATCCCTGCACAAAATCAATATAATTCAAACAAATCAACCTAAAGTCATTAAAAATAAGCAAAAACAAGCACAATTAAAATGTTTTCTCATTTTTAACAATAAAAACATTTTTTTCTAAAATTGTTTTAAAAACAAGGGTATTTATGTAAAATTAAAAACAAAAAGAGGCAGCAGGTAGGGTTTGGAGTCGCCATCGCTGCCATCAACATCACAAACACTCCAGATCTGGTCTAGAACACAGACGAATGTCGTTCCAAATCTGATTTGGAACATAAATGCACAACGTCAAGCAAGACACGAGTAGAATGGGATGCAGAAATGACGAGATCAACGGAGATAACGACGTCGAGTAGAACCGAAGACGGATAGACGACGTCATGACGAAGAGGACCAAGAGAGGAAGCCGCGACGACGGAGCCATGATATGAAGAAGGAAGCGTCAAGGAAATCACGTAGCAAGAGCGAAACCAAGGTGACAAACAAAGCAGTGGAGAGTGGATCGAATGAGGAGAGAGAATTGGAACAGAAAGGGTGGTAGATAAAGGGGCGACGGGTTGCTAAGGTTTCAATAGAGATCGAAAGAGGAGAGGAAGAGAGAGAAAAGAGAGTGTGAGAGAGAATGGGAGAGAGAGAAATCTGGAGAGAGAGAAAAATTGACAAAATGAGAACAAAAATTGACTTTTATTTGACTGAATTTGGCATTTTTCAACTAAAGAATTAAACATGTGGACAACTGACAAATAAAAACATTAGCATTCTAATACTTAGGAAACCTTGTCTTCTTTTTGTAAAAAATTTAATTTTAATTTGGGCAGCTGGCATAATTAACTCAATACATTATTATCAAATAGATCACTCTATGATTAATATACGTCAACCAAATTTATATCACACATAATAATATGTTCAAAACATATTTAACCCATTAAAAAGTAATTTACATTAAAAGCTCATTACATTAATGGATAATATCTTATATCATATATAAGACATAAATCATAAAATCTTGAATTATTATTAATTAATCAAATTAATTATCTTAATAATTCAATTACTACAAGAGAGAATATTTGCGAGTCGATCCAACTCGTTTTAGTGTATGACCCAATAGGCCCACTCGAAATTGGCATTAGGCCTTGTCCCAAAACTTATGCTCAATGTCCATAAACGATATCTAATAATACATTACGGCAACCCAAAATCGAGTGAAGTCGGTGATCCGAGTTAACATTTCACAGTTTGATATTTAGTCATTTTGTCTCACGATATCTAGATTAAGCATAAGGCATGGTTATATGTCAACCTTATATGCTTAATATGTTTCTTGATCTCAAGTAGATTGATATAACAAATGACATTGATAACCCCTTTATCAATTCATTTGAGCATGCATACATTCGATCAATCCTACTCATCAAGTGGGCTAGGGATATCACTCTTCATAAGAGGAACAAATTCCTCACTCTCACTATCACTACTCTCACTGTCACTACTCTCACTATCACTCCTCTACAATATTCATGACACACCCAATCATAGCCTTTATAGTTACCCTGTTACGGATAACGTTTGACTAAGTTAAAGTGTGTGATTCCTCATGTAGGAGTTGATGACGAGTTTCAGTCAAATGACTCAAATATGATCACTGCATGAAAGCTACTTATGACAACAATCCATGAAGTGTTTTTATAGCGGGCTAGTCCAACACATGTTCCCTAACATATGTCTATGTTCTAAGTGATGTCTCACATCCATAATCAGTAAAATGTGATTATCTACTTAGCAACATACTAACCTAATTCATTATCATTCCCATTATAATAATCGATTAGGGACATTTAGAATAGTATTCTTTTAACATTAGGGTTTTACTATCAAGTCAAACTTGATGACATAAAGAAGAATAAACTATTCATGGAGGTTTTATCTTTATAAAATATATTATAATATTTTATAGATATGAAATGAAATGCCTCATTATTAAATGATAAATTGAATGGCAATATACATATATGATTATACTATGGCACCAAAACTAACAATCACTGACCATACAAAATTCCTTAGGTATAATCTACTAAAATCCTCCTTTATCTCTAACCCACCTTCATTTAATGAACAAAAATCAAAGGTTCTAGAGTGTAAAAACTTAACCTGTGCTAGGTTATTGTACAACCTGGAAGCCTCAATGTTTATAAATTTCACAGAATCAAATTCTTCCTCAATGACTATAACCTTTGCCTTCTTCAATTTCTTAGAAGGAGAAGTGACAAGAATACCTTTCTTTGTGAAGACTAGTTTTTCCTGAGTATCTCGTGGACTCTTCTTACCTTTTGATGATTCTCCCTTCTTTGGAGTACGCTTGTCATGACCCTTCTTTGTATAAACTTCGATTTTCTTCTTTAGTGCCATTTAAAACTTGATTTTACATAAGGTTTAGGGTATAGTAAGTGCAACAAGGTTTGGAGATTGAGAAATATGAGAGAGATTGAGTTTGGAAGTGCTTGAGAACAAATGGGTGTTGATTCTAACTATGAGAAAGGTTTGGATTTTATGGGAAAGTGAGAGTTGGAATGAATTTTAGGTTTAGGGATTTGGAATTTAAAAATGAGAGGGAAACAATGATTTTGGGTATTTAAGTAATTACAAAGGTGGCATAATGTACTATGCGCACAACATCAGGAGTTACGCGCACAAAAGAGACACAATGCATCTATGTGCCTTCTTCTAATATTAAGCGCACAAAACCATTCTCTATTTGGACATAATGTACTTGGATCATTTTTCCACGTAACCCATTATCTCATTACTACGTAATTTCTATACTCTTTTACATACATATTACATGCACATCTGATTCCAGTGCCTCTGCTTCTCATACTACGCGCCTCGTATCTATAGAATATGCTTAGTACCACCATACCTGATATTAAAAAATAATTTCGTCTTTGATAATGCACACAAGATAAACCCGGATAACTTCTAGTAGCTAACCATGATCATCTATGCGCTCAATACCTCTGTGACGCACTTAGTAGCCAAAACTGATAAACCCAAAAACATCTGACCTCTTATTATGTGTGTTATACCCTCTGTAACTCGTGCAATATTCTAATAGAATCCAAAATTCAGAACCTTAATCCTTCCAACCTTAGTGATTTGATTTTTCATAAGGATCATTTTAATGTATATGTATGCATGAATGCAGATGAACATAATTTATGCACAAATAATCAATCAAAACTCATTCAAATCACACATACCAATATGCCTATGAATTGAAACAAAATTCTTTTCATCAAGAGGTTTTGTCAAAATATCAGTAAGTTGATCATTTGTGGAACATATTTTAGTTCAATATCACCATTGATAATATGATCACGAATAAAATGATGTTTGATATCAATATGCTTAGTCCTAGAGTGTTTAATGGGATTTTTGGAAATGTTTATGACACTTGTATTGTCACACTTGATTGGGATTTTTGAAAACTTGATTTGAAAATCCAAAAGTTGTTGTTTAATCCACAAAATTTATGCAACACAACTGTCAGTTGCTACATATTATGATTCAGTAGTGGATAGTGCAACACAATTTTGTTTCTTTGAAAACCAAGGCACAAGTGCACTTCCTAAGAATTGGCAAGTACCCGATGTGCTTTTCTGATCAAGTTATCTTTCTACATGATCAACATCACTATAGACAACAAGATCAAAGTAGTCATTCTTGGGATACCATAGACCAACATTCCTAGTTCCAATCAAGGACCTAAAAATCCTTTTGACAACTTTTAAATAAGATTCCTTAGGACATGATTGAAATCTACCACACAAGCATACACTAAAAATAATATCAAATCTACTAGAAATAAGATAAAGAAGTGAGCCAATCATAACTCTATAAAGTTTTTCATCCACATTTTTACCTTGCTCATCTATGGTGAGTTTTGTAGTTGTGCTCATTGCAGTTGGGGTTCGCTTAGCATTTTCCATTTCATACTTCTTCAACAAATTAGTGACATATTTTTCTTGATTTATGAAGATTCCATCCCTCATTTTCTTGATTTGTAGTCCAAGGAAGTAGTTCAACTCCCCTATCATGCTCATCTCAAACTCCTTCTACATTAGCTTAGAGAATTCCTCACACAAAGATTCATCAGTAGCACCAAATATAATGTCATCAACATATACTTGTACCAATAATATATCGTCCTTTTTGGCTTTGAAAAATAAAGTATTATTAATTTTTCCTCTATAAAAACCATTATCCAATAGATATTGGCTCAATCTTTCATACCAAGATCTAAGAGCTTGTTTCAATCCATAGAGAGTTTTTTTCAATTTAAAAACATAGTTTGAAAAATGTGGATCAATAAAACTAGGGGGTTGTTCAACAACAAAATTTCTTTGATAAATCCATTTAAAAATGCACTTTTAACATCCATTAGATAAAGCTTGAAATCCTTAAAACAAGAAAAAACACACATAATTCTAATGGCTTCTAACTTTGCTACCGAAGCAAAAGATTCTTCAAAATCAATACCTTCTTCTTGTAAGTAACATTGAGCAACTTGTCTTGATTTTTTTTTCACCACTTCTCCTTCCTCATCTTCCTTATTTCTATGAACCCATTTGGTACCTATCACATTGCAATCATCCGGTCTTGGAACTAACTCCTAAACTCCATTTTTCTCAAATTGACTTAATTCTTCTTACATGGATAGCACCCAGTACTCATCATCTAGTGCTTCCTTCACATTTTTGGGCACTATTTAAGAGATGAAAGCAAAATTTGCAATGTGTTGCAAGGATGCTCTTGTGGTTACTCCTTTAGTTGTATCTCCAATTATGAGCTCTTTGGGATGAGCCTTATGATATCTCCGTTCTTTTGGAAGTTCTTTTGGTTCCTCAACTTTCACCTCATCTTTCCATTGTTGTGTTGAGTCATCATCTTTGTCATTCAACTCTAAATCCTTTAACTTGTCTCCAGTACCTATGTTAAGATCATCATCATCCAACATTCTAGGAATAGAGTTATTAGTTTCATCAAATATAACATGAATTGACTCTTCAACCTTCTCAAGCTTTTTGTTATAAACTTTATAAGTTGTGCTTATGGATGAATAACCAAGGAAAATGTCCTCATCGGATTTGGAATCAAATTTTTCTGAGACTTCTTTTCCATTGTTGTGAATGAAACAATTACAACCAAATGCCTGAAAATAAGAAAAGTTGGGCTTTCTATCTTTCCACAACTCATATGGAGTCATTTATAGTATGAATCGAATATGTGCCCTATTTATTACATAGCTTGCGATATTGACCACCTCGGCCCAAAAGTACTTGGGGAGGTTGTTCTTAATAAGCATGGTCCTAGCCATTTTTTTTGCAAAGTTCTATTCTTTTTTTTTTTTCAACAACACCATTTTGTTGAGGGGTCTTTGGAGCAAAAAATTCATGATCAATACTATGCTCCTCACAATAGGACTCAAATAACTAATATGCAAGTAATAGAATAACCTTTTTTTTTATTTTGGACCTTCTTACTGTATGATGCAAATGCATGAAATACTTCATTTTTGTGTGCAAGGAAGAACACCCAAGTGATTTTAGAAAAAACATCAACAATAACAAAATAATATGCCTTACCACCTAAACTCAAAGTGCTCATGGGACCAAACAAATCAAAATGTCATAATTCTAATGGTCTAGATGTGGAAATGATGTTCTTATTATGAGAGTGGATGTAGAATGCTTACCCATAACACATGCATAACCAACTAGATCTTTCTCATACTTGAGCTTGGGCAACCCTTTGACCAAATTATGCTTGCTCAATTTAGAGATCATATACATACTAACATGTCCTAATCTCTTATGCCACGGCCAAGAATCATTGTTCACAACGACTATGCATTTTTTATTAATGGCTTTAGAGTCACACAAATCAACAACTATATATTATTATGCCTTACTCCAACAAACAAAAAAACATCATGATCATCATATACCACACATCTAGTAGACTCAAAAACAAATTTGCAATTTTTATCACAAAATTGACTAATATTTAACAAGTTGTGCTTCAATCCATCAACAAGTAAGACATCATCAATGGATGGGTTAGGAGACTTACCAATCTTACCTTCACCAACTATTTTACCTTTGCCATTATCTCCAAAAATGTTACATAACCTCCATTTTTAGGTGAAATGTGTGAAAACATGACCTTATCTCCTATCATGTGATGAGAACACCCACTGTCAAAACACCACATGTTCTTGTTTGCATTAGCTCTCATGCACACCTCATTTTCTTCTTCACTTGAGACTTCATTCTTAATAGGCATTAAGCACAAGTTGGCCATTTCCTCAACTTCCTCTTCTTCCTCCGAGCTTGTTTTATCACTATCACTCCAAGTGGCCTTCATTGCCTTCCCTTTCTTGTTTTTGGAATACTTAAAAGTATTTCTTAGAAAGAAGACAATCTTGCTTCACATGACCTGGTTTATTACATTTGTAACAAATGATAGAAGTGTCCTTCTTGAAGTCCTTGTTGGCTTCTTCCTTTGAGATTTGTTCCTTGTTCTTCTTCCAAGATTTCTTCTTTCTCATGAATCTCTTGAACCTTCTAGCATACATGGCTATCTCCTCATCTTCACTAACTTCTTCTTCTTCTTCTTCTTCTTCTTCTTCTTCTTCTTCTTCTTCTTCTTCGGACTCCTCAACAATTATGGATTTTAAATTCATTCCTCTTCTTTTGTCACTTTTTGAGGATTGCACTTCATCTTCATGTAACCCCATCTCATGTGTAAAGAGTGAACCGAGCAATTCTTCCAAGGGTATAGTATTTAGATCTTTTGCTTCTAAGATGTCATCTTTCTTTGAGGCCCAAGATTTTGGTAAAGCTCTTAGGATCTTTCTCACAAACTTAGAATTGGAGTAAGTTTTTTTGAGTGCTTTCAGTCCATTTAAGATGTCATTGAACATATCAAACATCTTTTGTTTGCCTTCTCCTTCTTTCATTTTAAACAACTTGTACTTGTGAACAAGGAGTGGCACATTGTTCTCCCTTGCTTGTGAAGTCCCTATATAGGTTATCTCCAAAGTCCTCCAAATCTCATAAGTAGTGGAGCATTGCTGGACTTTGTTGAATTGGGTTTTGCTAAATGCACAAAACAGAATGTGCATCGCAAACCATTTTCTTGTCGTAATTAGTCCATTTCAACTTTGATTTGAGTGTTTCAACTCCATCAGTCATCTCTTTGGCACATATGGACTAGTTTCTACTGCATCAAAAAAAGGAACTCTGCTAATGGATAAACCTTCGTATCTTGACATATCTCCTAAGGATGCCATTTTGGATCTTTCAACTCAAGGTGATTAGACCTTAATTTTGAGCACTCAAGCTCTGATACCAATTGTAAGCCCAATATCGCAATCCAAAAAGGGGGTGAATTAGATTTCTTGCTAAAAAATAAATCCTTTTGAAAACCTTTTTAATATTTTGCAAAACAAAAAAGTAACTAAATCCAAAATACAACTACACAAGAATGAAATAAAAGAGATTAAGGGATAGAGAAACAAAGCTCGATATTTATAGTATTTCGATCCTCTTTGACATACGTCAACTCCTCTATCTCACTAGTGAGTTTGAATCCACCAAACTTCCTCACTTCCGGGTGGAGGCAAATTGTTACAAGTCCTTATTTTGCAATCCAGAATTTCTCCAGTATGATCAACACGCATAGCACAAGGTTTAAAGCATTTAGAACATTCTTTTAATGTGCGTAGAGGTTATATTACGTGCGTAACTTAACTATTTCAAGTATTTTGTTAAATCATCAGGAATTCACATTGTGACCAAGAACTGGTTCAACAATTTGCTTCAATATTGTCGCTAACATTTGCTTCAATATTTACAAAATGTGTGTATTACCATAACTCTGAAAATGACATTTTAAAAAAAGTTGGCAGAACAATTTTAGGAGGAAAAGATTATTTAGTTTTTTTCTTTTTTGAAATCTGTCTACATATAAAATGCGTACCAACGAGTACGTAAAGTATACAACACTAGATAAACTCAATGTCCGTTAAAGTACATGTAAAATGTGATTTTACAAGCGAGTATAAACATGCAAAGACGTTAGCAATTATCAGCATCTCTCAATGTCCGTCTCACATATGCACAACGCTCAGCAAAAGCTAAATAAGAAAATGCCGATAAACTTTCAAATAAACGAGCATTTTGTACGCACAATTTTCAACCTGCTAGTCTTCTTCTTTTTTTTTTTTTTTCGGGGGAACTTGCTTTTCTACTCAGTAAAACACTAAACATCCATCTCAATTATGAATTTTAAAATCCTAATTTTATTAGACGGTTTCTCCATATCCCCAACTTCCAGAAATAATAAGAAAAGCAACTGTTTCTTTTTAGAACTTGCCAAATTATCTCCTTTAAAATACAAGCAAAGAAAAAGTTGTTCCAACCGTCCTAGTCTTTTTTTTTTTTTTAGAAATTTGCTACTTCAAACCCCGTGTGAAGTATTTGGTAATTGACCTTTCCATTAGTCTTTTTGCGGTTATCTAATAACAAAATAAAAAGATATATATTTCACTAGTAGATGTGTATAAGGAAATTCGTCTCGGATTTTGCTTTACAACAAGTGTCTTCACTACTAAACTGATAAAGGCAGTGCTGTTTGAGCCTATCCGTTGGCAATAAGCACTTTAACGGATAGACACTCAGAACAAAACTTTCGCCAAGATACCATTCCTCAGTTACACTACATTTCACGTAGGCCCAAAAAGGGGGGGGGGGGAATGCCAAAGGAGACAATGGCTATTAGAATCAACAATGCCAAATGAAATATTGAATTCTGTGATGCCAAAGAACCTGGTGCTCAAGCATCTACTTGCACAAAATTATAACGACAAAGTAATCATATTTCGTATACAGAAGCAGTCAAAGATTAGAATTTTTCTGAGCAGATTCTAAAATGCACCAGGCTGCTTTAAAGCATGTTGGAATCAATCGACTTCAGGGTCCTGTTGATCTGTCTGAAGATTCAAAATTTGGGAAACGACAAGCTTAGAGAGTTCATTAATCGTAGCCTGAACCTGGTAATCATCTGACTGCCGAGACCACCCAGAGCTTAACTTGGAGTACTCATTAGCAGCCACTTTCGTCTTAGTAGATGAGCCGATAACTTTCTCCAAATCCGACTGTGCCAATGGTCTCGGAACCTGATTAAGAAACAATAATTCAGAAACTCAAGAGATACTGAAAATGCCATAGATATGCAACAGATCTCTCATAAACCAACAAGTATGATGAAGGGAAGATGGAAAAAAGTACTCTCACAAGCTCTGTGAAAGTGCAAGTACTCTTTCATCTACCTTGAAAAAAATATTTAGCAGAATAGGTCCTCTGCAAACCATATGAACATATGGAAATTCCAAATGGACTTGACAAATAAACACTAAAAATAGAATGTGAACCATGCCAATCCTTAAGGATGCACCATCTAACACTAAAATCTTCCAACGACAGACAACATGTATAACAAGCTTTTGGCCCAAGTGTGCAGATCTCATTAGGAAACTCAGTATATAGGCAAATAAGTTCCAGGAAAGATCTTCAAAAAATTGTTTATTTCAATCCAACCTTCCATGACAAAGTTCTAATTATCATAAAACTGCTATTTAGAAAATAGTTTGCAGCATCCATCTAGAGAATATGCACAAGCTTCACCATAAGCAGTATTACCAACAGCATTTCAATACGAATCCAAATTTAATACTTTCACGAAATGTCAAAAGTCTGAAAAGGAGAAGTGAAGATTCTGCTGCAAGTAAAGCCAAATGACACAAGCGAATCTGCTGAATGAAGATTAATATGCACAAATCACAAAACTACACAAATATCAAAGTAACATTAAGATAAGAATGCTTACACTAGATTTCTTCCCCTGTTTCTCTTCATTCAGCAGGTCTCTGATAGGAAAATAAGCTGCTTTCTTGCAGAGCTCAAGAAGATCTGAACCTGAGTAGCCCTCACACAAACCTGCTAGGTGATCAAAGTCAATATCGTCTTCAACCTTCTCGCCCTTCAAAATAACTTTCAGTATCGCAGCCCTCTCTCTTTTGTCAGGCAACCCAATTTCAAAGGCCTGAGAAAGGCGGCGAAGTATTGCCTCATCAAGTTCGGATGGACGGTTTGTCACAGCAAGAACCATAACTCGTGAGTTTTCTACAATAATATAAAGTCATTAGTCATCCAAAGCCATAACCAACTTCCCAAATATGCACATATGTGTTGCGAATATTCACACGCATACCAGAATGCACACAAACAAGAATTAATACAAACAGCCACATAAGAGGTTTTTCATGACCAAAGGACTCACGGTCTGTTGTAAATCCATCCCACAAAGCCATGAACTCTGTCTTCATATTTGTCAATGCCTCGTGATCTGATGTTTTGCGCTGCCCCAAAAAGCTGTCCACCTCATCAATAAATATAATTGCAGGCTGGAG
>CAODLS010340070.1:0-11400 GCA_948243855.1 Flueggea neowawraea
GTTGATTCACGAGATCTAACAACAAGTTTACCAAGGCATGACAATTGTGTTAGTGATGATAAAAGGCCATCACTGGAGGACACGGAAAAGATGTGGGGTGGTGTGTTGTTAGAAATGGATGGAAAGCTAGCGCTAGTGGAGGCAAGTCCGGAATGGACTTTGTTCGTTGTTGCAGGACGTGAGGCCTTTCGGAGTGGTGTGGCAGATGAGTGATTCGAGATTCAGAGTTGAACGGGAAAGAAACTTCACTCCAAAGTGGAGAATTGTTGATATTGGAGTGAATTTCTTGATCAAGATTAAAGCCATAACTTTATGGAAAGTGATACAAGCCAAAGAAGGACGGATTTGTGAAGGAAAAAGAGTTGTTGGACGGACACGGGGAGCTACACAGGCATGTGATTGACCGTGTAATTCACTGGAGCCAAAAGAGAAGAAAACTGGGCTGACACGGCCTTGGCCACGACCGTGTCTGTGCCCGTGTCTTTTGTTGTCGACCTTTTGGAGGTACACGGACGCGAAAACGTGACCGTGTATCGAAGGTGTTTGTCCGTGTTTTTGCTTCCTTGACCGTGTAACTAATTCTGACGGGATTTAGGGTTTCAATTAGGATTTTTCTAATTAGTTTTGACTTGTATTACTTGTTAACTATATAAAGGGGGTTTCAGAACGTTTTGGGTAGTCTTTGAACGCTGTTGTAAGTCATTGTGCTTGTTTTTTACTCTGAATAATAGAATTACTTATGTTCTGCTCGTGGACGTAAATCGATTATTGATCGAATCATGTAAATCTTGTGTTCTTGTGTGATTATTCTTGTTATTCTGCGTATTTTAAACCGCCAAATTTTTTGACAATTTTTAATATTAATGAGTCAAAAATTTGATTTATGAAGATAACAAACAAAATGACTTAAAAAAGAACTTGGTGGAGTCTCTTTAATGGTCGACGACTCCGGTATTGAAAAGACATTAGATGAGACATAGAGTCGTTGGATTGGTCAATATTTCCACTTTTTTTTTTATTTTTAGTTTACGTTTTATGTACGAAAGCCTCCAAAACTGACTTGACTAGCAGCGACCATCAAACTGTAGGAAGATGGGACAAAGAAAATGTTCCAGCTCAGGGTGTGCATGTTGTTCTTTTTCTTTGTTTTGATTTATTTGTTTCGAGGCAGTTTAAAAAACTATTCATTAGTCATGAAAGCCAGTCAAACGATTTCTAGAAGTATTTAATAATCTGGTGAAACTCGTGGAGATCGATGCTCAATTAGTATAAACTAGCGTAGTTTTCATAGTACGTATAAAAAATTATAGTTTTTTGTTTAAAATTTTAAATTAAAATTTTAAAGTAAATTTAAAAAAATTAGATTAAAATTTAAATTAGTTGTGAGTTTAAATATTAAGTAAATATTTGTAGTTAAATCAATAATGGTATTAAATAATTAATTATTATCGAACAATTAAGGAGATTAATTATAAAATTAAATTTTTTTTATTTTTCAACATCTGTCTTAAATCACTCAATTTGAAACTCTAAAATTTATTTTTATTCTCAATTTTAGATACAAAATAATTATAAGACTAAAAAAATAGACTTTTTAAAATCACATGAATAAATTACAATTTTGTTTCAAACAAAACACATATTTGAATTCAGAAAAAAGACGAATAGCTCAAGAAAATTCCAAAAGAATGGAACCTCTACCAAAATGAGTTGAATAAGTATAAAATTCTTATTCAATTGAGTTGAAGTTAACTTGAATAATGGTAATTGATAAGTTAAGATTTTAATATAAAATTCTCGGGAGACCATAGGAGGCAAGAAAGACTATATCGTTCTTTTTCTTTTTATTTTTTTTTTGTATTTTGAGTCCATCATTTTCGGCTCTCTAAATATAATATTTCGATCAAAAAAAGTTAAATGTTTGGTCTTCCTTCAACACTGATTATTCATTGTCTGTAACATTTAGATGATTAAAGAATATTCATTAGTCACTAAGACAATCTTAAAAAGTAATTGAATATAATGTATAAAGGATTGAAGAATATTCATTAATAATTAAAAGTTACTTGAAAGATAAATAAAAAGTCAAGTATCAATAAGAGAATAATCCACTTGAAAAAAGTTGATGAAAACTCCCTAGTTAACCAAGTATCAAGTTATCATAGCGTTAAATTTATATAATTATATTTATGTCTGAAATTTTATATAATATGTATTACTTAACCAAATATTCTCATTTTTCTTTTTATATTTAGAAGAGAAATTAGAAGAGAATACACATGTGCATCATTTGAAATCAATTCAATGAATAGCGAATCAAGAAAATTTATATATATATATATATATATGTGTTAGGGAATCAATAATAAATATATAAAAATTAGGAGGTCAATCCAAATTTACCATTAAGAAGATATTTTATCATAAATTTGAAAAAACTCATATATATATATATATATATATATATATATATATATATATATATATATAGAGAGAGAGAGAGAGAGAGAGAGAGAGAGAGAGATTAATATTGAATATAGTCATAAATAAATTTACCATTAAAATGTTACTTGTCAATCAATTAAAAAGACACTTGTCCAAAATTTAAAAAAACTCTCTAACTTTAAATATTTTTCCTTAAATATATGTATTGAAGTGAGAGATTAGATTATAAAAAACTGAACAGAAATGAGAAAAAAGAAAAAAAAATCACTTATTAGTGTATAATGAATGTCATAATCAATTCTCTATTATTGTTTTAAAAGTTATAACGTATAACTTAACAACCAACGTCACAGAATTATTCAAAGAAAGAAATTATCAATTTCCCCCTTCCTTTTTCTAAAAAAAATATTTTTAAAGTTATAATATACATATTAAAAAATGATTCAAGTTTATTAAATATGATACTAGTTTATAATACTATTCTTAAAAATGATTCTTTAAAATATAAATTATTTATTAAGAGTTATTAACAATAAAAATTAGTAAGCATTTGAACAAAGAGGTTGTAAAGAAGAGACAAGAAATTTATTACCCACAACAATAATTTAATAACAAATAACTTTATTCTAATAAAAATAATTCTATTATCATCAAAAGCCTAGTGACAAAAAAATAAAAAATTGTTTGTCATCAAAAGAAAGTATCACTTGTCAATAGTTAGGGAAAACTCCCTAACTATTATATATATAATAATTGATTAAGAACTAGTATACATTTTACTGGTTTTCATTTGATTTATTTATATCTAAAAATCTAATATTATTTGATAAATTAATATAATATTAATAATTTCAACAACGATTTAAGACAACAAAATTCAGTTTAATTTTTTGGGAGTGAAAATGATTATTGTAAAATTTTTTTGATTAAAGTTGAATTTTTCATGGAGTTATTTAACTAAAATGATCAAACCAACAAGCTGAATTAAGTTTATTGTATGATCACAGATTCAGCTAAAGAAACACACAGTTTTTTTTATCAAACTCAAATAAATATCTAACACCATAAATTAAAATCCAAATACATAACTCAATTTTCTCGAGCTTATATAGTTATATTTCCTAAAATTATAAGGGCCTTGACACTCCAAAATTTAATTCTAACATTACTATCACTTTCTTAATTCCAGGTTTCATATATTTTAGACATTTTATGCCTTTTACAAAACATCCAAAATATGAGTTAAATAACTTAGCTAGTTAATTTTTAGAGGAAACTACACAATATGCCACCAATAAATTTCATTCTTGCTCAAATAAAATCCCATATAATTTTTAATATCTCAAAGACAATTTTTCAAAACAAATATCTCAAATACGACTTTTTGTTATTATTTTTTCTCTCTCCTAATATCTCTCACTCTCTCTCACTCTCTCTCTCTTCGCCTTTCTATTTCACCAGTTGTCTTCGAAGTCAAGATCTCTATTGATTTGCTTTCTCTCTTCGCTCTACCTTGATCTGTCGCTTTGCTTTTTGTCTCTCTTCGCTCTCACTTCATATCGTCCCCTGTGGCTCTGTCGATTTTATACCAAGATGCGTTGCCGTCAGAGTTGTCACAATAAGAGAAGACAATGCATATGACGACGATGGGATCTAAAATCATAGTTAAAAAATTTGACAAGATGCAATCAGAGGGGGTGGTGGTCGATGCAGCTTTAAAAAAATTGATTGAAAAAAAATAGAGAGAATGTTTGTAAAAGTTGTGTGCACTCGTGTACACACTTGTGAATGATTCAAATGGATGGAGCACACTAGGCAAGCGAGTTGGTTCATGAAGGATCGTATGGTGTAGAAGAGGAATAGTGCTTTCATCACACATTTACAAGTTTCTTGGTTCACTAAGGCCCTCATTGTAGTTTTTATGTGGAAACATAATAATGAACATGAATTATGCTTTCACGAGATCACATTGTCTTAAAGTGGCAACTGTGAAAATTAGACTAGGTTAACACATACTCTAATGAGGAGAAAAATGCTTATATGTATGCATTTAATGCAATAAATAATTTTGATAATTGTTGTATAACTTTAACCAGTGTACAACGTTATAGGTCTCGTCAAATGTTGGTCATTTAACTTATTTGGCGTAAGACATAATAGATTTTAAGTGTGATGGATGTGATTTCATCAAGTGTCGTGATGGATAATGTGTTGTCATGTGCGAGTAGGAGATGTTAGAAAACGGGTCATCCACGATCGAGTTATGAGTGAAGCTCGATCCCGAAATGGATTAAGTATCCAATGGGTCCATATTCCTAGTGGCTTTTAGCGAATAGGAATTGCATATGCCGTAGCAAAACCCACATAGCACCAATAGAATAGGTGAACTAAAACCCTAATTAGGGTTAGCTTATTAGTTAACAACACAAATTAGAAAAACACTCTCCCACCAAGAAGTGTGTCGTCGACCTTTAGTGGCTAGATGAAGAAGATGTCATTTTTCATTGCACACTCCGTCCCTTTAGTAAGAAGATCATTATGGTGACTCTTAGATTGTGGATACATACCATGTTCTTGTCATTCTAACAAAGGTGGTTCGTGACGACTAGAAACCAGTTGTTTCTTATATATCCAATCGAGTTCTTTCACTGCACATTTCGACGTAAATTCTCGATCCTTTGTTTAATTATTAAATAATTAAATGTTGTTTATTCTTGATTGGATACCTTCATAAACTATATATAGACTGATTTTCATTTAGTTTTTATTTAAAATGAGTATTCCTCTTTAGTTTTTGTGTATACATAATTCCTAAAATTCCTTTTATTTTTTATGTAGTTTTTCTTTGTTTGTTTTTCAGATATAAAAAAGAATAAACCAAATAAAAAGATAAGAGGAAACCAACCAAAAGAACAATTTAAAAAGGGAAATCAACCAGAGAAAATTAAGAAAAAAATAGACAAGAAAGCGAAACAAAAAACTAAATAAAAACAAAAAAAATAAAACAAAACTAATTTGAAACTAAGAAGTACTTAACATAAATAATGAATTAAAATAAAGATCAAACACAAAGGAATGGGACAAAAGAGGATTGAAATAAAAAAAAAAAAAGAAAATCGTATGAAAATGAAGGGGGGCGTATGCATGGGAACATAAAGGACCGTACGATGCAAATCATTTTCTCCATTGTTATACCGCATGATTTTCTCCTTAGAATACCAAAGCACTTGCAGCTTATCAGTGTTATTCTAAACTCTAATGATAAAGAGTTAAGAGTTTAATTTTATTCGGTATTTTAATATAAATGTTGGAAAAAAGTGGTCTACCATTGACGAGTGAACCAAACCTGATCGATCAAGATATAAACCGTGACCATGGACCGATATCAATTGGTGAGCCCATAAAGCCCATGTGCTAAGCCTATTGGGCTTATAAGCCCATTAGGCCAATAAGCCCAATTGAAGGCTTACAAGTAAAGAATGAAATTTCATTCCTCCAAAGCCACCAAACATCAAATGAGGGAAAGAAGGAAAATAGAGGCTCTTTCCTCCTCCATGTCGCACCTCTCGCTCCACTCATCATTCGTTCGTCGATGGTCTTGATCCTGCGTGGCATCTAGGCTGCAAAACAGACGGGCACTCCTGTAGACTTCCCGACTGTAGTTTGCTCGCGAGGCCAACATCAAATCTGTCATGACTCGTTTCTGGACCATGGCCGGCGTACGAGATGAACCGTCTAAGGGAGCCCGACCCATCTCATACAAGCCTCAAAGATTCAAAGATACTACCCGTTTAAACATTTTAAAATATTTATTTAAAACATATAATAAAACGGGTTTATCATATATCAAAATATATGTATATAAAAACATATGTAAATATAAGTATACAAAATAAATGTATAAATACTAAAAACAAAATCAAGGCAACCCAATAACCCGACATCATCTGTGCGGAGCTCTATAAAAAACAAATGAAACCCTAGCAAAAGGGCATCACTAACCAAAAATCAAAAGTAGATAGAAAGCAAAAATAGGGTCAGAACCTAGTGACAAATAGTACTCCAGATTGCCTCATACGTGCCTCATAAAGACTGGTTTGAAAATACATCATGCAAATATAACAAAATGTACATACATATACACGATACATAGGTAGTAGTGTCTCAAAATCATTTTAAAAACTATTTCATACAAAGTACACAACACGCAGGAAAAATATCGTAGTTTAATTTTTATTTCAAAACCAAAGTCGTAATATCAAAGATACGGGACCAAAGCAAATAGGATGTGGACTACGCCAACGACCAAAACAAAGATATGGGACCAAAGTCGTAAGATCTCACACTCTCGACCCAAAAATTAGAATCTACGTAAAATTATAATTTGGTCCCTAAACTTTTATAAAATTACATTTTAGTGCCAGTCCATATAAAATTACAAACTAGTCTTCAAAGTTTTCAAAAATTACAAATAGTTCTCCAAGTAGCAAATCCTCAAACAAGCTCCCAAACTTTCAAAAATTACAAATCTGTAGTTGATTCCTCAAAATTACAAATATGTACTTAATTTCCCAAAATTACAAATTTAATCCAAAGTTTTCCAAAATTACAAATCTAAGACTCAAGTTTCTAAAATTTCAAATCTAGTCCTCAACTTCTAGAAAATTACAAATCTAGTATAAGCTTTTCAAAAAATTACAAATTTAGATAATGGACCAAAGTTTATATAATGAACCAAAGTTTATTATCAAAAAAGTACGCTCTCAATTCAACCTACAAAAATCGAAATCAATCACACACATAGGTCAATCTCAACCTCAAGAACATTAATACATCAACAATTTCACCAAATAAACAACAAACTTGCCCAAAATTGATCAAAACTATCCAAACCCTAACCCACTTCAAGAACTCATCAAATCTCTTGTTTTAAAGCTTGATTCTTATTAATCTAAGTCCTATTCAACTTATTCTAGCATCCTCTAACAACCATTAACTCAGAATCATGCAAAACTTCGAACCTTAGATAAATTCGTTCAAAAATGGATTTCAAGAATCAAAGCATGAAAATGATTTTAATCCAGAAAATAAATGTAATCTTACCATAGAAATTGGCTAGGGGTGATAGAAGAACACTGTAGAAGAATCCCAGTTGAGTTGAGAGAGTTTTGAGTGACAGGGGAGGTGTTAAATGAAAAATGACGGGTTGTTGAGTGCTTTAAAGTCGATCTGTGCAGGGACAACGTATGTCGTGCTTATAGCCAACGTACGTCATCGGGGTCGAAACCACATTCAGTCACTTCTGTTTCAAATACAATGTACGTTGCACCACCTCAACGTATGTTGCACATTAACACAACGTACGTTAAGTTCCAATTTAACGTGCGTTGATCATCCTGCAAATTTCCAGATAACGCATGTTTTGCACCAAAGTCAACGTACGTCTTGACTCCCACAGCTTCTATACTTGAGGTCTCTTACACCCAAACTTGTTCCAAACCATCCCCAAGATTCCTCAACTCCTAAAATCTCAAAAATACATCCGACAACCAATAGCAAACATCAAATTATCATCTGAATTAAGTTGAAATAAGCAGGATATTATGAAATCCGATGTTGATCTCCGTTGTCTGCTGCTGTTTGGGTTGAGCTTACTCTGGAATTGAGGTTAGTAAGTCAAACCTAATAATTATATTGTTTATGCTAGTTTTGGTGCTCTAGTCCAATCATTTATGTACATTGTCATTTGATTGATCATTTAATAAAGAGGCATTTGATTTCATATCGATGAAATATGTTTATATATTGATAAAATATCCATGAATAGTTTATTCTTCTTTATGTCATCAAGTACGTGACTTGATAGTAAAACCCTAATGTTAAAAGAATACTATTCTAAATGTTCATAATTGATTATTATCATGAGAATGACAATGAATTAAAATTAGTGTATTGTTAAGTGGATAATTACGTTTTACTGATTATGGATGTGAAGACATAGCTTAGAACATAGATATGAAAGTATTTCATGGATTAATGTCACAAGTAGCTTTCATACAGTGTTGATTTTGAGTCCTCTGACTGAAACTCGCTATAGACTCCTACATGATGAATCATATATTTTAACTTAGTCAAACGTTATCCGTAATAGGGTAATTATAAAGGCTATGATTGGATATGTCATGAACCATGTAGAGGAGTGATAATGAGAGTAACAAATTTTTTCCTCTTATGAAGAGTAATATCTTTGCGTCACTTGATGAGTATGATTGATGGAACGCATGCATACTCAAATATATTGATAAAAAGGTTTATCAATATCATTTGTTATATCAATCTACTTCGAATCAAGAAATATATTAAGCATATAAAGTTGACATGTAATCATGCCTTATGCTTAACATAGATATCATGAGACAAAAAGGACTAAATATCAAACTTTGAAAGATTAAACTCGGATCTCCGACATTCACTCAATTTTGGGTTGTCATAATGTATTACTAGATACCGCTTATGAACTTTAGGCCCGAGTTTTGGGACAAGACACATTGCCATCTTCGAGTGGGTCTATTGGGTCACACGCAAAAACGAATTGAATTGGTTCACAAATATTCTCTCTCATGGTAATTAAATTATTGAGATGATTAATTTGATTAATTATTAATAATTTAGGGTTTTATGATTTATATCATAAATATAATATAAGATATTATCCATTAATGTATTGGACTTTAATATAAATTACTTCTTATTAAGTTAAATATATTTTGGGGTATTTTAAGTGTGACATAAATTTGGCCCATGTAAATATTAATAAGAATGATTTATTTAATGATAATATATCATATAATTAAAAGCTCAATAACATTAAAAGCTCTAGGTAAAATTCGGTCATGCTCCTATTTATTAGGAGCCCTTATTATTGTATGACGAGAAAAAAAAAAACCTACTTTACATTGACTAGGAGAAATTTGGCTATGCACCTATTTTTTAGGAAACATTTCTGCAGACTCCTATTTTTAGGAGCCCTTATTGATGTGTAATATAGAGTTCTTATACTTGTAGGAAAAGTAAGAAAAAATTATAGTAAACTTAAACTAGGGTTTCACACATCTCTATATGTATGTGTATCATGGTGTGGTCGAATGTTTTCAAGGCTTTTAGAGGGCTGGCCGAATTTCACACATAAAATAGAGAAAATTTGTGAGACTAGGATAGTGATTCTTAGTGCTAGTACATATCGCCGATTCAAGGAAGTTCGTTCGTGTGGATACCTCTAGACACGTTCGTATAAAAGAAACGTGTAAGAAAAGAGATTCGGATTTAAATTCTAAAAGCTACTCCAACATTGTCATTCGTTCGAACCAAAGAAGCGATTTTAAGGTAAATATTGCTAGCCCTAATCGTGTATGTTAATGTGCATGGATCCTTAGTGAAATTCTAGGTTTTAAAGGTTAAAAAATTTTGTTATTTCATTGTCATGTATGTTTATGAATGTC
This sequence comes from Flueggea neowawraea, assembly GCA_948243855.1. Taxonomy (NCBI): domain Eukaryota; kingdom Viridiplantae; phylum Streptophyta; class Magnoliopsida; order Malpighiales; family Phyllanthaceae; genus Flueggea; species Flueggea neowawraea. Next base: position 9,945 of record CAODLS010340070.1, read on the forward strand.
ATAAAATTAGTCACGAATTCCAACAGTTTATTCATTAAACCAGTACCCGATTCCTTCATTAGTATCAGAGTAAAGCACGTTTTTTTAATATGTTTCAAAAATATTGTTGTTCTCTGTCCATGATGCCTGCTGTAATTTTGTTGTATTCGACTTTATGTTTGTAATGTCGGTTTTTTTGTTTGAGTCCGTCCGGACCCAAAAACTGAAAGTTGAATTTTGGAAATTTCGACAAAAGATTTGAGATCAATGACCTTGAAAATGTAACCTACCCAAATTTCGTCGCGAAATTCCATAGAGAAGATCGTCAAATGGATGAAAACCCGATAGGAAAATACTGAGTGAGAAGCTTTTTGATGAATTTTTTTTCATTTGATCCAATAAGGCAACGTGACGCATCCTTATTGGCTAAACGTGGACCAATTAGAATGCACCACTTGGTGTGCATGGATTTTTTTGATTGGCTGAAGAAAACCACGCGGGCCACTTACGACGCTACACGCGTCAAAGATGACAGTCAACGCTGACCGGCCGAACACGTGCACTACAAAAATAAAACACGTGGCACACGAGCCACGTAGGGATGCCACGTGTGACGCCACATGTCACATGTTGTGTCAGCCATGTCATCAACTATAGCAACCATGGATCACCATGTGGCAGATAGATGCCACATGGCAGCAACTTCAGCACCACGTAGACGATAGTGAGCGACACGTGGACCATTTATTGTATGATAGATGGCGGTAAAGACACGTGGCGTCACACGGTATTGACACGTGGCAGTAGATGAAGCACTGCTTGTGGAGGCGCGTGCAAAGCATGTGCGGCGTGGAATGTTGTGGTGGCGCATTTGTGGCTCGTGGAGTGAGTGTGGCTCTCTTTCCATGGCGTGTCAGTGCGTGACATGTGTTCCAACCACCAATTTTTGTCAAATTTTTGGTAGAATTAAAATTTGGATTTTTCTGAAATGTGTATATACCCATTTTATTTATAATTTATTACAAATAAATGAATGGGGTAAAACTACATTGTATCAAATAAAGTACGAATTAAGAAAGAATTTGCACGACCCCAAAAGAGAGTATTTTGGATGGTGGTGGTCATAATGGGAAGAACTTAATTGTGCATTAAGTACGCAAAGGTGATGAAGGTTTCTTACTTCACAAAAGATTATGATTCTCATCACCGGTATTAGATAGGTGATTGGTTCATTTTAGAATTTTGTGGAAACATGATCCCCTAAGTGTCTTGAAAAGTCACTTAGAGATTCTAGATAGTGAAAATGTTTTGAAATTGGTATGTCCAATATTACACAATGACCGCAGAAAGAAATCATGAGAAATGGGAACATCCACTTTAAGGTCGAATGATTTATAGAATTCTTGAAAAGTTGGTATGTCCACTTATGAGTTCAATTCTAACACTTTGGAAAAGGTCCATCATATATCCAATTGGC
>CAODLS010340076.1:0-15036 GCA_948243855.1 Flueggea neowawraea
GTGCGGGTTCATTAGGAATTGTCGTATCCAGGACATAAGTCTTCCTTTCTTGTTTAAGAACTATTCTTAAATTTCATGACCAATCAAGGAAGTTAGTCCCAACCAATTTTTCCTTTTCAAGGATAGATCGCAAAGTAAAGGTTGATGCGTTATTGTTTGTTGCCATTATATTTACATACAAAATTATGCAAGATTTAATAAGAGGTCTTTGAAAAACTCCCACTAAATTTTAACATCCCTAAAGTTAAAAAATATAGTAAGTACAATATCCATATTTCACTCAAAGTTAAGTCAACTGAGTTAATCCTTAACTTTAGCTATTTAGGTAGAAAACTCATTTTCAATTATATCATATATAACCCTTGTATTTCTAAGGATTTTGACATCTCATGTCCCGGCATTTAAATCCGTTTCTATACCCTAGGCCCAAAACCATTTTGATGGCCATGTTAAGTCTAACCATAACCAAATTGTAGATATAACAATCATCTACCCTTGCCTCACTAAGATAATCGAGTGCACCCTACGAAGGCAGAAACTACACATCGACGAACAAAGCCTTGACAAGCATTGATTATGAAAGGCATTTTTCGACTTATTATTTATAGAGATTTGGTTTTGTTTGTTTCCGTGGGATACAAATAATTCATCCATAACATATATACATCACATGAATATATAAATTTCATAATTTAAACGTTACATGACATAGCCCAAAACTAAGTTTGATCTCACAAGTCAATGTGACGATCAAAGTTAACCTAGGGTGGTCTTCATTGCAACGAACGACCTCCATCTTCTTTTGCATCCAAATTTCAAAGAAAACTATACTAACCTGATCTACAATAAAAACAAATTGGGCACAAGTGCCAAGAGCTAATGACACGCATGTCATATTTGAAAAAGGCACATTTCGCCAAACAATTACAATGAATAAGCATAAACCAATCACATTGGGATAATTGGGTTATTTCATGCACCATGCATATTTAATCATCATTCAAATAATATAATCAGATTATATACGCACATAAACATCATTAAATTAATCGAATAACTACATTGATTAAGCGTTGGATGTGTAAAGCAGTTTCGCAAGCAGGTTGCAAGGGAGGTTTATAAATCGCATTGCTCATTAAATGAGTTGCTAATTTAAAAAACCCAAATATATATTAATATCATTAATACCTGAAACTCATAATCAAATTATGATTCAACTCATTGTTTGTAATCCCATACAAAACCGCATATACAAAACCCTAAACGACTTTCTAGATGATTCTTAACATCCTATATAAACCATTATACAAATTCGGCCTTCAACCATAAAATTCCCAATTTTATCTTGCTAAATTAAATCCTAAATCATGTCATTAATTCAGTAACAATACCATTAAATATAAAACAAGGCCAAATTATTCAAACAACACAATTATATCACATATAAAAGAATCGTCTATGTCGATAATGCCAGTATGATACCACTATTGGAATTCGTGACTAAGTTTATGACATTCATAAGCATACATGGCATCAAAAATAACAAAAATTTTCAATCTAGAATTCCATAAAGGATCCGTGCACATCAACATATACGATTAGGGTTAGCGTTTTTAACCTTAAAACACGGTGCTAGAGTGAATGGCTGAATGGAGTGCTGGTGTAGGTTTTAGAACAAAACTCGAAACCATTTCTCCCACGTTGCCTTTTCGCAAACATGGCTAAAGGTATTCACACGAATGAACCTCCTTGAATTGGTTGGGTATACTAGCGCCGAAAATCTCTATTCTAGCTTTCACAAATTTTCTCTCTTTAAGTGACACTCACAAAATTCGGCCAAGCAAGAATATTTACCTTAAAAATTTGTCCAAGAATCTATATGGCCTCTAACAATCTGTCCAAGCCTATGCATACACATATATATAGATGTGTGAAATCCTAGTTCAAGTTTGCTAGGTTTCTTCTTACTTGTCCTATAAGAATAAGAACTCGTTATCACATAAGAACAAAGGCTTCTAAAATATATGAGTGTGCAGAATTTTTCCTAAAAAATAGGAATGTGTGCCGAATTTTGCCTAGGGTTTATTAATGTTTTTGGGTTTTTAATTACATGATACATTATCATTAAATAAATCAATTTTCTATTAAGCTACATGGACCGAAATTTTGTCACACTTAATAACATATCCAAACATGTTTAATCTTAATAATTAGTGATTTATATTAAAAGCTCATTATATTAATGGATAATGTCTTATATCAAATTTAAGACATAAACCCTGAATTATCAATGATCAATCAAATTAATTATCTTAATAATCCGATTGTTACAAGAGAGAATTTTTGTGAATCAATCCAATTCGTTCTTGTGTGCAACCCAATATGCCCTTTTGAAATTGGCAATGGGCCTTGTCCCAGAACTTGGGCCCAAAGTCCATAAGCGGTGTCTAGTAATACATTATGGCATCCCAAAATCGAGTAGATGTCAGTGATCCGAGTTAACCTTTCACAGTTTGATATTTAGTCCTTTTGTCTTGTGATATCTCATTTAAGCATAAAGCATGGTCATATGTCAACCTTATATTAATTAATGTGTTTCTTGATCCCAAGTAGATTGATATAACAAATGACATTGATAACCCTTTATCAATTCATTCGAGTATGCATACATTCCATTAATCCTACTCATCAAGTGGCCTAAAGATATCACTCTTCTTAAAAGGAACAAATCCGTTACTCTCACTATCACTCCTCTACAAGATTCATGACATATCTAGTCATAGCCTTTATTGTTACCCTGTTATCAATAACGTTTAACTAAGTCAAAATATGTGATTTCTCATGTAGGAGTCGACAGTGAGTTTTGGTTAGATGACTCAAATATCACTACTGTATGAAAGCTACTTGTGATATTACTCCATGAAGTGCTTTCATAGCAGGCCAGTCTGATACGTGTTCCCAACATGTATCTATGTTCTAAGTGACATCTCATATCTATAATTAGTAAAACGTGATTATCCTCTTAGCAACATACTAGCCTTAGTTTATTATCATTCACATGATAATAATCGATTAGAGACATTTAGAATGTTATTCTATTTACCTTATGGTTTTACTATCAAGTCACACACTTGATGACATAAGGAAGAATTACCTATTCATGAATATACTATTTCATAGATATGAAATGAAATGTCTTTTTATTAAATAATAAATTGAATGCAATATACATAACTGATTGGACTAGGACACTAAAACTAATATGCATTGCGTACTTATTTTTGTTTTATAATATAGAGACCAAAATTAAATTTGGAATTTCGATTCAAAGATAAATATTTATGTAAGTAGTTAAAAAATAAAATTCACCAAACGAAGTAAGTAAAGAAGTCAAATAATTGTATTAATAAAATAAATTTGGGGATTCAAAAATAAACGCACACCCGTTTTTATCCGACATTATCCGACACATGGCCGTAGGATAAAGAGAATTTAGACACATACTCTAATGATCATTTCGGCAGCACACACAAAGAAAAGTTAAGCCATATTAAGTTTGAGAAATGTCGGCCAAGTCCTTGAAAATGGATAGGAATAAAATTGACCCTTCCAACATTATTTTGAATGTCTGAAAGTTTGCTACACTAAAAACCTTTCTACGTCCCATTTTGGGGTCCAAAGATTCCTTCCACAGCTGTTCATGTACTTCTAATCATCAAAGCAAGGTAAATCTGAACCTATAAGAACTGTTGACTATGCTCTGTTTCTCTCATATTTTTGAACTCATTACAGACAGAATTTAAGGAAACACAAATAATTAAAATTGTGTATATATGTGTTTTATATATTTCTGTAAAAGGGTTTACTCTAATGCTTTGTGTTTTTGAGTTTATGGTCAAAATAATATGAACTACCCAGATTTCAGATTCAGTAGGAATAGTCTGCTTGAATGCTAATTTCGGAACCTTAGAGACTCCTCTTGGAAATGTATAAAACATGACAGTTGTAGATAAATATATCTTCTAATGTTTTGTAAAAGGAATTAGCTTAAAACCTTGTGTGTAGGGAGTTATACTTGTTTAGATAAGATTGGTCATATCAGTTGTTGTACTGAACAGATCTTGATTCTAGGTTCTTTTGTAAATTCTATCGAGATTTCTGTGTTATGATTTAGGCTTTGATATTTTCCAGAAACCAATATATTGAATATATTTTTTAAAACAATCAACTCTTTTTTATTTGGATTTGTATAAATGAAACCATGAAAAAAACACTCAGACAAGGTCTGTCTGCCCAGTTCCAGCCTATGGTCTGAATGTCTAAATTTACTGCACATTTTGTAGATAGAATTAGATAACGTGATTTGTACCCTTGGAAAACTATATGTGTCTAGTTTTTGAATCCATTTACAGAGCTCAATTTGGTGCTGAAAGGAATGATCTATGATTAAAAGACTAAATGATGCTCAATCTGTCATGCAGAAGAAACAGAATAGCAATTGGTCAGAATTTAAAAATTCACTATAAATTATACCAATTGAATTAGGATTCATACTTTATACGCATAGAATGCTTGAGAAATTTAATTTCAGAGAAAATTAGTATCAAGTTATTTGAGATTCGGTAACTCCAGATGTGTTAAATAGAACATAAACTGTTTAGTTGAAACAAGACTAAGAAAAGTAGTAGAGGGATCTGCTTTGGTATTTTTGCAACAACAGAGATCAAAAGCGTAATTTTTAGGATTCTGAATAATTGGATCACTAGACTCAATATTTTGCATATTTGGGGTTTAATTTGAAATTCTTGATAGTTGAGAACTGATTTGTAAATTTATCAAAAGTTGGGGGGTAAATTGTACTTTTTTGTGACATTAGAATTTCGAAGAAAATGTTAAATATTTGATCGAAATGGGATTTTCGGCGTCGTCAGGGTTCTATGGTTCACATTTACATTCCATGCATACTCTGTAATACAACAGTACTGTTTTGTATCTAATTATGTTATGATTTATCTATTTTTTTCAGTTCTATTGTTTGTTGTCCATTCTGTTTGATTTATGAGGTGCCCAGTCATCCACTAATGGTCCGTGAATTATGGATTATTTGGCACGGCTTATAGGTGAGTGAGATGACAACTTTAGACACATAGATTGTATTTTCAAATTCCATATGCTTGGCGCGGATATTTATCTGAAATCTAAATAATTAAAGGACTGACTAATCTAAAAATCTGATTTGTGTATTAATAAATATTCAGTACTCTGTTTCTAAAATTTGATATATATACATACACATACTTAATATTCTGTAAACTAATTTTTGTTTGCATGCTTATCTGCTCTATATACTAACATGTATATACTCTGGTAATGAATAATCTGTTAGAAATTAAATACAACTTCTATTTTTAATTATTTTATTATATTATTTTGAATATTATAGATTATGATTAGTAACATATATTCTGAATATTATATTACATATATTGTAAATATTATAACATACCTTGTAATAATTTTTGATATTTATTGTCCGTCTTTGTATATATGTATATGTATATATCTATTTAAATATTCTTTGGATAAATATTTTTAATTTGAAATACGTTTGATAGTATATATATATATATATATGAATTTGCTTAAACTCTGTTAATTATTGCGTCTGTCTTGTATGCCTGAGTTCTAAAAATATTTATTTAACTATTTTGACTCTGACTCGGGACACCTAGTTACGAGGTAGCGTAGCATTTGGTATATCAATGCTTTGTCAAGGCCCTAGCTACTAGGGTAATATGGTGACTCGTGTGTATAGCGCAACACACGTGACTCGGTCTATTCCCTGGTGGCATGAGTCCACACATCTGTTTCTGCTTCTGGTCCCGTGTCTAGTATTTATTAAATGGTTGTCTGCTACCTTTTTGAATATATAATTGATTATATTTGATCTCTTTATTAGTGAGTCTGTCTTGTGGATCATACCCCTATAACATATTTTTGCCGTGATTTGGCAGAATATATCCTGTTGGAGCTTATGGACTGCAATGCTAGCAAATATATTATAATGATCAGTTTTTGTATGTTTCAGTTTTGAGACCCTTAGTGTGTTGGGTACTGTTTGAGACCCCTAAGGTTGTCAGCTATTTGACATTTTTGAGCCGGGTACTGTTTGGACTCTTAAGGTTGCTAGTTTGTCTGTTATCTCGTCTTGCACAATTTCAGTATATTATGGGCATATGATCAGTGATAGCATAATATATTTATAAACTCTGTATACATAGTAATTATATATTTGCTTGTCATTTGTAATATGACAATTATATAATAATCTAGTATAATACTTATCTGATAAATATTTGATTCTCTGTATGATATATGCCTGAGAAATAATATGTTTGTCTACTTGACCTTTGTTTACATAGTAATGAATTATGTGCATATCTCCTGTGGATTGATATATATAAATATATGCATGTATGAATTTCTATTATAATATCCATTCGATAATTCGTATGCTTTATTGCGAGTTGTCTGATTTTTCTGCAAAATGTTTTCTCGATATATTTTCAAAATAATATTATTATGTGTGTGCCGTTTTATATGTATGATATTATCACTTTGTGTGACTGTCTGCTGTTTAATATCTGTGCAAATCATTTTCGAAATAAATCTCTAAACTACTATTTATGTATATAAGTGTATACTATTAGTATCTGATTATATACGTGCATGTGGTATTTTCTGAAAATATTTTTAAAACAGTTTATGTGATGTCCTAGAGGCGATCTGGAGTGTCGTTTTCTCATTGAGTTTACTCACTCCTCTCCCTTAATATTTTTCAGGTTATTCAACATTTGACCATCTGATTTTTGACACTCAGTGAGATATTTGATTCAGTAGTGAGTGCTTTTTTATTCGGGCCCAGTTCATACATTATTTTAGGTGATAATTACGTGATACACAACAAAATGCTGATAAAATTTGCTCCGTACGGACTGAGTATGCTTATTAAAAATACACTTTTCAATATTTCAACCCTACACGTACAGTTATTTATATATTGTTGGAATGTTGTTGATTTTTTATTTATGTTATTCTTTTATTTCACAATTCGAGGCATCATATTTATATGTTGTTTATATTTTATTTATATGTTGTTTATAAACAACATTTAATCAAGTCTAATCGATATATAAACAGAAAATAACACATAAACAACATATAAACAACATATAAATAAGATATCAACAATATATTAAAGTTGTGGAATTTTTGTTTATATGTTATTGACATGTTGTTGATTTGTTGTTTATATTGTTCTATTATTTTGAAATTCAAAACATCTTGTTTATATGTTGCTATAAATTATTGATATATTGTTTATAAACAAAATTCAATTAATTTCAATCAATATATGAATAAGAAACAACGTATAAACATAAATAAACATATATAAACAACATATAAACATATATAAACAAATCCGTAAATTATAAACATAAACAAATATAAAAAATATAAACAACATATAAATAAAAGTCTGTGTGGTTGTAATTTTCATTTGTTGAACGTGTATTTGAAATTTTGAAACTAAGGCTGATGATTCTGTAAATTCTTATTTAAGAGTACGTAAATATGTAAATATCACTTATTTTAGTTGTTTCACACCAAATTTTTGTGGGTTATGTTTGTATCTGAATATTTTGGTTAATGATATTTATTTGCAAATATTTTCTTTATATATTTCGACTTATATTTATGTTTTATTACTTAACAATATTATTTTGAAAATTCATTATTTTTATAAATGAAAATATTTTGTTCATTTTGATTTAATTATGGTTTGGAATAAGAATTTGGATATAAATTATGACTATATAAGGCTTGTGCGGGATGGGTCATGCATCCGGTTCGTTTCGCCTCATACGCTAGTCGTGGTCCATTTTGGGTCATGACAACTACAATCAAAAGCAATTCACTGTCTTGTTAACAAAGAAGCAGAGGAATCTAAACAGAAAAAAGAAGAAGCTATAAAGAATGCAATAACAAATAAATTACAAATCCAGAATCAACAAACTGGTTTTTTGTTTAATCCACAAATCTCACAGAGGATCCTATTTCAAGATTCCCTTATTTCCTGGCAAATAAATAAATGCAGATAGGAAAATTCCAAGAAATCATGGTGCGAAGAAGAATATATTATACAGACAAAACGTTGGTTGTAATTTTGTTTTAGATCGACATTGTCCACTCCTCAAATTATTGAGTATTTCCTATCAGTAATTTAATTCAAACCTGTTAATTGTGATAAATATAAAAAAGAAAACTTATATTTAGCAAAAATAAAAACATCAGCGAACTAATACAAACTTAAATTTCAGCAGATGAACTGTACAAGATTCCTAGATGACAATATAAGAACCTCAAACAAATGATGAACATATAGCATATAAAGTCTAAAAGAGAGCAGAAGTAACACTTACTGTAACCTCAGCAACTTCTTGTAAACCAGTAGACAACATTAACATTGCAGAAGCCTGCTCTCTAGATGTGAAAATCATGCCTGGAGGTGTTCTGACAGAAGGATCCAACATGTTCGTTGCTGTTCTTGCCCTCCTGCCTCTTGTTTTTCTCATCTTCAAGCCTTTCAAAGCTTCATCTTCTTCTCAGCCACTCCCTCCAGGTCTCCCTCCATTACCACTAATAGGAATGTCCACCAATTGGGAAAGCAACCTGATATAGCCCTAGCAGAGCTTGCTCAGGCCTATGGTCCTATCATTTCCATTAAACTCGGATCTCAACGTTTAATCATTGGATCATCAACAGCTACTACGATAGAAATCCTGAAGACTTATGACCGGATTTTATTTGGCCAACACATACCACATACTCTTCCTGCCAAAAACCATGAGACTGAAAGCCACTCTCTTGGATGGGCACCTGAATGTGATGAGAACTGGAAGTACTTGAGAACAATTTGTCGAACTGAGTTACTTTCAGGTAAAGCAACAGCATCTCAGGCGTGTTTATGAGAAAAAAAGACGGTGGAACCGGTGAGAATGATCAGAGGAATGGAAGGTAAGGTGTTGGACATCGAAGAGGTAGTATTTACTACTGTCTTTATAAGTTGAACAATCTGTTTCTTTCGCAAGACTTTATCGAATTGAGTGGTGATGGGGATCAAAAGGAAGGAGAGATGAAGGGACTTCTGAGGCAACTTGTAGAGGTTGCTACTGCACCAAATATATCTGATCTTTATCCAGTTTTAGGAGGATTAGATATTCAAGGTATACAAAAGAAGGCAACTAAGCTGTGGAAGAAATTTTCTACTTCGTGGGATTCTATATCCAAAGAAAGGAGGGATGGAAAAGAGATCGATGTTTTGTAAGAACGAGACTTTTTGAATGCTCTAATTGCAGATGGTTTTACAAATTATCAAATCAACCAACTGCTAATGGTATGTTCTTTGAAAACTAAACTTAACCAGTACTTTATCAGGCTGAATGTTTTATCGCTATTTGCAGGAACTTTCCTCGGCCGGAACAGACACCACTACTTCAATTATAGAATGGGTGATGGAAGAACTGATAAGAAAAGTCAATGACAAGAGTTCAGGAAGAAATTGCAAGCTATATCAAACAAGATGTGTTGAAAGAATCCAAACTGTCACACTTACCGTACTTATAAGCCTATGTAAGAGAAACACTGCAACAGCACCCTCCTAGGCCTCTCCTCCTCCTTCATCGTGCTGTCGAGACATGCCAAGTGATGAAATATACAATTCCCAAAAAACTGTCAGGTAATGGTGAATGTTTGGGCAATTGGATGAAACCCTGTGATATGGGAAGATCCATTGGTATTCAAACTAGAGAAGTTTCTTAACTCAAAAGTTGATTTCAAAGGTAATGATTTTGAATTCTTACCATTTGGTGCTGGAAAGGGAATCTGCCCTGGCCTGCCAATGGCTGCAAAACTGGTTCCTCTTGTTGTTGCTTAGTTGATTCATTTCTTTCATCGGCCTCTTCTACTGGGGAAGATCCTGAAAAGCTAGACATGAGTGAGAAGTTCGACGTAACATTACGGAAAGAACAACCTCTACTTCTCATTCCCAAAGCAAGAGCCTGAACAAGTTACCTTTGTTAGTTATTTATCTTCACATCAGACTCTGTTATATGAATAATGGTTTCAATCACTTTGAAATAATTTGTTAAATTTCTTTGAAAATTATTTCTGGTCACATTTTGCTTTGTTGCTATTTTCCTCATGAGCAACTAATTATTTGCATTACTGAGTCTGATGCATACCAGGAACCTGCGAGGCTTCTGTCTCATGCACTTTCTTAGTTGAATGAACATTTTTCTTCAATTTTTGTGCAGTACATTAAGCTTAAACCAACGGCTATCCAGCATAATTAGGGCCATTAGTAGACTGTAAACATTGAACAAATCAAATGATTTGTAGGATACAAGTGCAAGAGTTCATTTCCTGGAACAGTTTTAGTCGGTTCAAACTTGCACATAGTGAGCATGGTTCATATTCTCTTTAACAAATGAAAGAACAATATAATGAAAAAGCTAAAAAGAATTTCATCAATACATAAAGTGTAACACCTCACCCAATTTCAATAAGATATTCTGCAGTATCTCGTTGAATTCCGACTGGACCTCGTTCATTTCCGATTAGATCCTTAAGTATTTGGGAAGATGTTTGGATGATTGAGGTTGATTAATGAATGAATTTTCATAAGATTAGGTGTTATCGGGCTTCGGGAATGATCCGACGCATGCGCGCAAGCGAAGGAAGCCAAGAAATGCAATCTAGAGCATGCCAACATACGTTAGCCTAACCATGACGTACCTTATCTGGGGAAGTGTATAACGTATATCATGAAATGTGTGACGTATATTTTGGATCGGTAATGTACGTTAAGATTAGGACAACGTACGTTAATCTTGCTAAACCTAAAACAGAAGCTTCTGGATGTATTTTCGAGTCGAATAACATACTTCATATGTTTCATGACATACATAAGGTGCCCAAGACGTATGTTATCCTTTGTGCAACGTACGTTAACCTTTTAAATCAAGTGAAACGGTGAGTTGCGATGTAAGGCAGTATAAACACCTCTTCCACCCGACTTCTTCGTAATTTTTCACTCTTTTCACTCCATATTTGTCTCTCTTTCTATCTCATTGCCTCTCCTCCATTCCTTTCGATTTTGTAAGGTAAGAACACATTTCTAATTCGTTTCTTTCTTCGTTTTCTTGCAAGAATCATGAATTGATGCTTAGGATGGGTTTGATGACGGTTTTGAGCTAGGGTTTGTTTTTGTACGAATCTTTAGTGGTTAGATTTAAGTTAGATTCTGTTAGATTAAGGTGGAATGAACATGAAGATGTATAGGTTTTGGTTAGGTTTTGGAATTCAGATTTGAGTTGTTGTTTGAAATGGGTTAGGGTTTGGAAGAATGAAATTGGGATTTTTGATGATTTATTAGTTGTTTGGTGGAATTGATCAATGATTCATGCATTTGAGCATATTTGGAGATGATTTAGGTGACTAAGAACGATTGGTATCGATTTGTATGAATTTAGGGCATTTGTGAAAGGACTTCTGCCGAAAAGACTAAATTGCAATATTTTGTATGTTTGCGGTTTGAAATATGAACATTGAATAGTTGGAGGATTGATTATAAATTCTGAAAAGTTTGGGAACTAATTTGTAATTTTCCATGACTTTGGGGATAAAGTGTAACTTTGTAAATTTTGAGGGACTAATCTGTAATTTTGCTAGACCTTCAATTATCGACGAGAGGGTTAGATATTCGATCGCAATAGGATTTTCGATGTCGTCAGGGGTTTGGGACTTACATTTACAATGCATGCATTTCTGTGTTGCCACAGTTACCACGTCTGATTCCGTTGCAATACATTTTTGCTTTCAACTCTGTTTGATATATGAGGTGACCAGCTATCTACCGGTAGTGCATGACTGAATTATTTGGCTCAGCGTTTAGGTGAGCTAGATGCCATTTTAGACACATAGGTTGTATTGTTTAAACATATATGTTTTTTGTCGTGTTTCGACCTTTGCATGTAATCCAGACTAATTAAAAAATTGGTAATCCTAAAATCTGACCCACGTGAAACTTCTAAGATAAGCAAATATGTTTGGAAACTATTGTGTTTTCTGAAATAAATAATTTGTTTTGAAATTATTATATTTTCTGTAATAAACATTTTGTTTTGGGATTTAATATATTTTCTGTAATTGTTTGTCTGTTCTACATGCCTGTCTGAAAATATTATATATTTTTCTAGTGGCAGTAGTCTACATATGCCTAAGCGACAAATATTTGTCTTAGTGGCTATTATATGCCTAAGTGACTAATATTTCCCTTAGTAACTATTATATGCCTAAGTGGTTATCTTTTGCCTAAATGGCTATTATGTTATCTGCCTTAGTGGCTATTATCCACTTTTGGAACCATTAGATAAGCTATGGAAGATAATATTCTACTTCTGTATGAATGCTTGTTCTATGCCATCTCTGAGAACCGTTTGAGAAATGATTTTCTAAATGTATATGTATGTACACGTATATATTAATATTATGTAAGAATATACGTACTTGTGGTATTTTGAAAAACGTTTTCAAAACGGTTTATGTGAGGTCCCGGAGGCACTCTAGACTAGTGTTGTTCCTCATTGAGTATTTTCACCACCTTTTGTTGCTTAACATTTCAAGTTATTTCGGCATTAGTTCTCTTTCGGCCTTCCTGCTCAGTGAGGCGTTCTACTCAGCAGTGAGTGCCCTTTTGTTTGGGCTCTAGTTTGTATGTATGTTAAATGTTTCACACCGAGATACTAGTGGGTTATGGTTATGTATTTGATATTACCTTGTTCCAGCTGATCTTACTTATAGATGTTTCCTTTGTATTTCGATATTATAGCTATTTTATTATATTAAATGAAATCTGGATTTTTTTTTTATCTATTATGGTTTTAATAAATGTTTTGGTAAAAGATTCTAGTTGGATGTTCTAATTGTCTGAGGTTTGTGCGTGATAGGCTGGCTCTATAGTTCGATTCGCCTCCTACGCCGATCATGATCTAATCTCGGGTCGTGATATAAAGAATTAAAAAATGAACACAAAATGACCCCAAATTTAATAGACTGTGATCTAAAGAACTTCCTTGCAAAGAACTGAAATTCAAAAAGAAAATACTGTATTCATACGAATGGCTCTTGCAATATCAGAATTAACGGTTTGTTGTCTTAATTTTTAAAACCTTTAAAGAAAATGGTGTCCTGTATTTGATCGATCACTTTCATGCGGTAAGAACCTTACTTACTTAGACATTAGAGACAAATATGGTTTTGACGATGGGATAACCTGTTTTTCTTGTCACGAAGTGTAGAAAATAAGAGAGATTTTTGCCTTCTTAATCAGCTTCTTAATGTTTCTTTGATGTTCTATTTAACAAAGATGGCTGCTTGTTATGATGTTGAAAAAAAAAAAGAAACAATCGTATATACTTTTAATTAAAAGTCTAAATTACTCTTTTATTGTTATCTATACTATATCACCTTTTTTTGGTAAAATTTTACATCCAAATACAACAAAAAAAGGAGAACAATAAAACATCAAGAAAATTTTTATAATGTTATTTGAAATATTTATTTTTTCTTATTTGTTTCTAATAGTAATTTTTTATATATAGTATTACAAAGAAATTTTCAATTCATTAAATAAAAAAAGTTTAGAAAAGACTATATATATATATATACACACACACACACATACATACATATACATATACATACACATATGTACATATACAAATACACACACACACACACACATGTGTGTGTGTGTGTATGTATATGTGTGTGTGTGTGTGTATATGTGTGTATATATATGTGTGTGTGTGTGTGTATACATATGAAATCATGAACTACGCACGCAATACCAATGGTATGCAGTAGTACGGGCTGACGTCAGTAATTTTAGCATTTTGCAACTCTCTCACAACAGATACTTTGGGAATTACAACGGCTAGTTTTGGGAGAGCACTTATAAATAGACATCCCCAATCATGAGGTATTAAGGAGAACAATTTTAAGAGTGCCCAAGCTTTGGTAATTTATTTCTTGACTATTTCTCTCATTGTTTTCTTGAGTTCTTACTTGCCAACTAAGCTGTTGATTTGCTATTTACTTATTGAGTTGGAGTAGGAATATTATTTCCATGTAAGAATACTTTTGTAATCAAGCTTTGGTTGTAAAGCTTGAGAATAGAATAGGTTTGCTTTGTTTGGTTCCTTGAAGAAGTTTGGTTTTCTTGTTTTACCCAGTAAAAACAAAGTATAGAAGGTTTTCTTGTGAGCCTGAAAAACAAGAGGTTGTAAACAGTTTGTCTTCACCCAAAAGTAAAGAAGTTTAGTAAATTCAAACTCTCTAGTGAGCTAGAGGAGTGGACGTAAGTCAAAGAGGACCGAAACACTATAAATTTTAGGCTTTGATCTTCTATCTCTCACTGAATTTTTATGTTAGTTCTGTGTAGTTGTGTTTTAGATTTATATACTGTTTTGTTTTGCAAAACCTTCAAAAAGGTTTTAAATTTAATAAAAAAATCCAATTCACCGGATTGCCATATTAGGATTACATTTGGTATCAGAGCTAAGTGCTCAATATTTAAGGCTTAACCACCTTGAGAATAAGATCCAACATGGTATCCTTAAGAGATATATCTAAATATGAAGGCTTATCCATTAATAGAGCTACATTTTTTTATGGCAGTGAATAAGTTTACTAGAAGACGAGAATGATGATATTCTTGAAATACGAAGCTGAAGAAGTGTGGGATGCAGTAGAGACAGGGCCACACATCCCAAAGAAAATTGTGGATGGAGTCAAAACACTCAAATCAAAGGCAGAATGGACATATTATGACAAGAAAATGGTTTGCTACAACAAAGCTATGCACATTCTATTTTATGCACTTAGCAAGACTCAGTTTAACAAAGTCCAACA
>CAODLS010340141.1:0-11393 GCA_948243855.1 Flueggea neowawraea
TGCTGGTCCACCACAATCATATCGGAATACCCACCATAATTTATGGTCCCATCATGGTAAGCCGAATTGTATGTAAATATGATTCTAGGACAGTAATTCTCCAAGTCCTGGTTGCAGTACTCACAAGACCTGCAAGAACCAACCATCACCCCAACCCCAACACGATCACCTACTTTAAATTTCTTCACATTCTTCCCAACTTTTGTCACGGTGCCAACAATTTCATGCCTGCAGAAAACAAATTTACATGCATGAACATGCAATAGCCTCATTAGCATTCGATGGAAGTTTTCTGGGCTAAAGAATCAAATAGAGAAAGTAAAGTTTGATTGAACTTGTGTCACACGTGGATCCGTGGCGCAATGGTAGCGCGTCTGACTCCAGATCAGAAGGTTGCGTGTTCGATTCACGTCGGGTTCAATCCCCAATTTTTTTTTTTAGTTTTTGTAAAACAAAATTCAGCAATGAAAGAACAGGAATCGGATGAAAAAGTTCATACCCGGGGACGATAGGGTATCTGGTAAACCCCCACTCATTCCTGGAAGCATGCAAGTCAGAATGACAAACCCCACAGTATAGCACTTTCACAGTAACGTCTTCGTCACCATTTTCCCTGTTAATAACGCCAATTTTCACAAATCACAGCTCTAAAAACATGTGTGCTTACATTTGTTTGTTTATTTTGCTCCACAGTGAAGCAAAAATAACCTAAATAAATCCATCAGAGAATGAAAATAAAAATTTGAAAATTGTTCGCAAAAGATTCGATACTAAGTGAGAAAAACTCTAGTTAATTCGTCACACAAAACAACTGTCAAATTAGATCTAGTCATTATCTTAATTAACCCATCAAAATAGCATCTAAAACAACCCCAACGGCGGGATAAAGTACAACCTGGTGCATGGTCCCCTAAAATGGACTTGTATTATGTTAACCACATAGGGATCACACACAAGATTGCATATAATAATGATAAAAGAGGTAACTAAATACAAATAAATCCATGTCACGGGTTTTTTTTTCTTCCAAGAAAGCGATGTCTTATAAGAAATTATTTTTGCCACATCAACCAAATCCATGCCAACAAAACGAGCAAAGCTTCCCTCACAGTACAGATGACGACTAATCGGAGTTGAAACCCCGATAAAAAGAAGACGAAGAAGAAGAAAAGAAAAAGAGAGAGAGAACCTGCGAGAGAAGTGGAAAGGCGAGAAGACACCAGAGGGGTCAGTGGCAGCCCAACCGAAAGCCTTTTGTGGATGCTCTTCTGCCGGTGATTTTGCCATTTCTACGCTCTCCGTTTTTGATTGTTAGTTTTTGTTGTGAGAAAAGGTCTCGCTTTTTTGGTGTATTGATGATGCGAGGGAGGGATGATGATTAGTAGTACTCTACCGTGGGATGCCAACGTTTATATAAATGGTAGGAAACAGAATGAGTGGGAAAGGTGAGAGTCTGTTGTTACTGTTTATATGGCACTCACGGACTTGACTGACCTGACTGTACTGCTTTTATAGTTATATATTTTCAGTCCTTTTAACGATAAACTTTTTAAAAAAAATTATTTAAATTTAATTTAATAATTTAAAATTTTATTTATATATTAAAAAATTAATAATAAGTAACACAATTTAAATTATTATATTAAATTTAAATAATTTAAATAAATTTTAAGCATTAAAAATATACAACTATATAACTATAAAAACATCATAATTATATCCGAGCACTCACACGTAAAGAAAGAACTAATGTTAGATTTCCTTTAATTTCCTTTATTTTTTGTTTATCTTGCCAAAAGTAGAAATAAAATTTAATTACTAATTTATAAAGTTCGCATTTAGTAACAGAACGACAAATGCCAAATATCGCAGATTCAATCGCTTATTTAAAAAATTGGTATTTATGTATTTAAGAAAAATGATCAAGCAAGTATTTTTATAGAGTGATTTGTTCCTCATCTTGAAACACCTTGCACGGTTATCAAATAAGGAAATTGACAAGAATTTTGGATATCGTGTGATGCCCTTATTTTAACATATCATTGATCTTTTCCAACACAACACTAAATTTTGTTGAAGTTTTATTTAAAAACTTGTCGAATTATTATTATTAATTTTACTGTTAAATTAGTTTGATCAAGTATGATGGGATAAAAAATAATCGAAAATCTGCAACTGCAAGTTTGATAATTTGAAAGGTAAACACATATTTTCTTTCTTTCTTTTTTTGGCTCATATATTTTCTTTCAATAATTTATAATTTTGTAAGGACTCATTAGCACCACAACATTTAATATATAATAATTTGTAATAATTAATAATAAATAAATAATAAAAATTAAAAAAAAAATAATATATCTTTTAATAAAATATTATATATTATATATGTTATATTTTTGTGGAGAAACGAACCCTAAATATATAACTCAAGATAAAATCTGAACTGTCAGGCCTCCATAGTCCGGTATATGATTCCTTCAAAGACTAATTAATATGATTTTCAAATTATGGTGATGTTTTGGTTATTTAATGAAAACTTGAGGATCTAAATTATTAATGTTTCAAAATTTATTTTGAACAAAAACACACATAAATTCTCTGCCGTGTTTCACATTTAATGCTTCTAAATATATCAACCATAAAGGTTGGCCCGTCGGTAAACATTAATCGCATTTGGTTGACTTCCATTTCTAGCTTTTTTTTTTTAATCAAGGCATTTCCAGCCGTTCAAATCTAAAAATCTATTCTTTTTTTTTTTCTGGAAAATCATTTATTGCGATTCCAAATTTATTAGATTTGTAATATTTGTGTTCAATCAATTTGTCAAGACGACACGATTAGATAAAATCAACACAATCAATAAATTTGTTAGAGTTTTCCAAACCAAACACGGCTTATTTATTATAAGTTACATGACACTATTAACACGTAGTTGACATGATATGATTCATATAAAATATATTTAACCTATTTAAAATATGATTCAATTAATCTATTTAATGATACACATAATTAATTTAAAAAAATAGTCAAATTATTATGCAATTAATTTATTGTATTAGTCTTATACGAATCTTAAAAATGTCATATTAACGTATGACATGTTGACATGATTAAATTAAATGAGTTAATTTGTGTTATAAATATGTTAAAAGTGTCAACTCTTTTATGATATTTTTTTCAACGTATCATAAACATATCAACTTGTTTATAACTCAGATGTGTGTTTGCCACAAATTCTCTTACTATTGTTGTGCGATATAATTGTGCGGTGTCGAAAATTCTTACTCTTAACCGAAGATGATAAATAAAAGTGGATCCTTTTACTTAATGGAAGCAAGCTGCAAGCACGGTGGAGTTGGACTTCGCAAGCAGAGGGTGGGTGGTGCCTAGGGCTGTAATTGAGCCAAGCCGAGCCGAGTTTGAGTTCTTGATGCTTGAGCTCGGCTCGGCTTAAATTCCCTCAGCTCGAGCTCGACACAAGCTATTATTTATGTTCGAACTTGAGATCGTGTTGATCATTTATAGTTCACGAGCTTCTCGAACTCGAGTCGATTAAAACGTTTTTTGACATTTGCGAGCCTAGCTTGTTCATTTGACAACTCGAAGTAAGCTCGTTCGATTAACAAGCTCAGCTCGGCTCATTCAAAAACTTAATAAGCATAATTAGTTAAATTAATGTAATCAGGTAACAAATTGAACAAAAGAAAAAACAAATCTGTTTGTTCAGATTGTTTTATTACTCTTAACAGTAGCAGAATTAGATGAAGAACATAACTAATAGATTTGTTTCATTACTCTTAACAACAGCAGAGCAACAGAAGAACAATTATCTTCAGAACACAACTAATTCACGTCAGCATTAAATCTGTTAAATTACTCTCAACAATCGATAAGGAAAAAAAATAAAAACAAAAATGAATTCAGGACTACCCATATGCAATTTCAAAATCAATTCATTGCAGAAATTCAACATAAAACCGAGCAAACATCACTCCTTAACGTCAACTATCCAAACCAAATCTACAATATCACTTCAAAATCTCTTGAAAAACAAAACCATCAGCAAAACCCACCAAGCAAAATTAACCCTTTTAGGATGGAGAAAGAGCGACGATGGTGATTGAGAGCTTTGGTATATAAGCGCTGCTTCTTGATGACAGTGAGACAGAGCTTTGGTAGCAGGAGTCTCGACGCGAGAGAAAGAGGGGGGTTGAGATTAAGAGAGGCAGCAGGAGGTGAGAACGAGTGAGATTGAGGGTTTGAGAGTGAGGAAACGACAAGAGAAGACAGTGAGTGAGATTGAAGGTTTGAGAGTGAGGCAGCGGCGAGAGATGAGAGTGAGTGAGATTGAGAGAGGAGGCGGCGAGAGACGATGTCACGGGAGGGAATGAGTTTTAGGGTTTGAGAGTGTCTTAGTCAGGGAATTAAAAATGGAATAGGGGTTTAGTTTTGATTCAAAACTACGTAGTTTAGGCTTAAACTTTTGTAATTTTGGATTAAAAATTTTGTAGTTTTGATACTATAAATGTAAATATTTTTAGAAATAATGAGTAAAAATGAGATGAGAGTTCAATATTTTTTAAAATGATTAAAAACTCTAATATATAAAAAAAATATAGTTTATAACAATTGAAAGATTTTTATAGTTATAATTTAAAGATTTAAGTGGTCTATTAATAATAATACTTTAATTAATGTTCAAGAAATAATAGCATTTGTGTATTAGATATTTAGACTATTTAATGTCTTTTAAGAAACAATAGCATTTAGTATGTACTAATTTAGTGTTTAAGGTTTAGAATATAGAGTTTATGGTAGAGTATGGGGTTTAAGGTATAATATATAAGACCATAATACATTTTAACTTACAAAAATTTTATGGCATATACCATAGTATATTAGAGGTTTAGGGTATAGACCATAGTATATTATAACTTACAAAAAGTTTAATTGAGTTAATGATATAGAGTTTATGGTACAACATGTTATGTACACCTACATTTCATTTTTTGTACACCAAAATTTCATGTTGTACACCTTTTTACACCTAAAGTTCATATTGTGTACACCTAAATTTCATGTGGTATACATCTTTGCACACCTAAATTTCACATTGTAAACCTTTGTATACCTAAAGTTTATGTAGTGTACACCTTTGTACATCTAAAGTTTATGTTGTGTATACTTTTGTACACCTAAGTTCATGTAGTGTACACCTTTATACACATAAATTTAGGTGTACAACATGGACTTTAGGACAAAATGTTTAAGTATACAACTGTGTACACCATGAACTTTAGGACCAATAGTTTAGGTGTATCAAATATTTTGTTATAAACATATTATTTTTCCCTAAACAAATTGTTAAACTATTCAAGTTTTGTACACCTATAAATGATTTATTGTTCATAAATCTTAACATGAAAATATTTTACAAATTATATTGTATATAAACCAAAATATAATTTTTTGCAAGTCAAAATTATATGAACCAAAATATAATTATATTGTATATGAATTATGAAACATTATATTGCAAGTCATACTTGTTGAAAAATTGGCTCTAAACTATATTGTACAATTTTTTTTAATATAGGATTGCAATTCATAAGAACTATATTAGAGAACAATTTTTTTCCAAATTGATTTGTCAAATTATATGTCCTAAATAAATTATTAAATTATAAAATTTGAAATTACTTACATATAATACAACATAACAAATAAAAAATTTTCATGGTACATTTCATATTAATAATATAAAAATATAACAAAAATTTCATACAGCGTACACCTTTATACCCCTAAAATTCATATATTGTACACTTTTGTACACCTAAAAAATATATAATAATTAGTATATATAAGTATATTCTTATGTAAATAAACCTTATTTTAAGCTTCTATAGAAGTCTTAATCAAGTATGATCAAGAGCCTGTTTACGAGGTTATAATCGAGCTACTCGCAAATTTTACGAGCTGAGTTTTTGCATGTTCGAGCTCTACTTGTTAAGAAAAACGAGCCTAATATTTTGCTCACAAATGAGCTCATTTACTAACGAGCAGAGCTCGAACGAGTTTTTATCAAACTCGAGCTCAAACTTAAACTATTTACAAACAGGTCGATTCATTTGCAAACCTACTGTGCCATGCATTCCAAAATATGTAAGTTATGTTTACTTAAAAAATAATTTTCTGTATTTTATTTTTTTTTATTTTATTATATTTTTTAAAAATTAAAAGTCTTTAAAAATATATTTGTTAATAAAAAAATTCTAATAAATTTTTAATTTTCAATTTTATAAAAAACAATAAATTTTTTTTTCAATTAAACGTCTTCGTAGTCTTTTGTCGTTTTCTTTTTTGTTTGTAAATGCCGTCGTTCTGGCTCAACTGTAACCATCAACACAAAAGGACATCTGTGTAGATGAATGACATCTGTGTTTTATATTCAATAAAAACTGATTATGACGTTAATTTGCTGTCCTCGACTTGTGCAAACATGTACTATAGCTTTGCCAGCCTTTTTGCTGTCCTTCGGATTCAGACTTTAATTTAATTCGGTTGATTCATTTCGCGTTTCATCCATCAACCAATTTTGGTAACAGAATTAGCAAAAAAAATGAAAAAATTTGCTAACAGAATCTCATCTGCAAATGTTATGTATTCATATTATAGTTTTCTTCGTCGGATAGGGTCCAATTAGTTTCTTTGTACTAAGCGACAGATTCAAGGTTATTTTTATGTACAGATACTGTTAAATAATTTTATAAAAATTGACAATAATTTTAAAGAAAGACAAATGAAAGATAATCAAATTAAAAATTTAATTATATATTTTTTTAAATTCAGAAACTAAAAAAATTATTATAATACAACTAGGATTTCATCAGTGTCGGACAACTATTCCTATAAATGATGACCTTTCTTGATTAAAAAAAAAATTCTAACCAAATTCGATTTGTAATTAAGTTTAGGACTAGAATAAAGTGAATTTGGATTTTTCAAACAAGAATAACAAATTGTTTACCAACAATTCCACGTTCATAAAATAAATTTGTTGAAAAAAACGGTTCGTCCATAACTGGTAAACCAAATCTGGTTGGTCAACTGGGACCATGGACCAAGACTATAGCTAAAACCATGGTCCGCACATATAAATGTGTAGCAAGAGAAACTGAGACCATAGTTTCGTTAGCTGTAATGCAATGGGAAGATTAACTACACAGTTGAATGGTTCACTTAGCAATAACTACCTAAAGAACTTTCGATAGTCTTTAGTGACAGTCGACCTCAATTGCTTATAGATCATGAAGATCTTTTATAAGTCTAAGCAAATCGAGATCAAATGACTTGGTTATGCAAGAACAAGTGAATTTAAATACAAGTTTCACAAGGAGAAGTGAACTTGGAATGTAAGTCCATGCGAGACGTAATTATAAATTCGTTGGTAAAAGCATATAATGAATAAGTTTTTTAAGACCCGCATGACATAAAAAATGTTTAATCTCTTAGCACATGATATTTAATAAGATCATTATCAGCAATACACAAGCACAAATGTTGATAGTTGACATTTTTTTGTAGTGTTGAGTGTTAGAAAGCATGTTGTACAAAGAAGTAACCCACTCACATGAGTGTTTACATTAATTTTCTTAGTTCATTGCAGGAAAAACTAAGATGAGACTGGTTTTAAACGTAGACAGAGATCTAAAGATCATTTATAATCAAAAGGCCCTCTTGGATTTTACAATCGTGAGTTCATTGTAAAAGCGCAAGAAAAAGTCTTATGAAAATATACGTACGCCATAGGATAAATTCCTATGCGATCGTTAAATGATCAGATGCTAAAATTAAGAGACTTTTAGCATATTCTGTCATAAAACCAAAAGTAATCCTGTTAAAGCGTGGATTAAGGTTAGATGGTGAAATGCATCGTAAACGAAGATTCTATGTGGTGTTGACAATGTTGTATAAACATGCGCTCCTCCAAGAAAAAGAAAAACACCATAACACATGATCATACCATGTGTATGATATACGTGACCATAATGATGGAAAAGATTAATAAACGATCTCACTTTTCCTGGTTTGAGATGCTGCTTTGAACATGTGGTTATCAGTATTACCTACCCGTAGAGCCCTTAACACATTCAAAACATATAGTTGAGTTTGTCTACTTTAGCTTGTCGCTAATGGTCATGATTTATTTGATCAAACGTGACTAGCTGGGCAAGTAAACTTGGCTACGTGAACTGTCTGGTGTAAGAGGGGAAGTTCCTTTCTAGACGCATTTGTATTAGTCTTAGTCAACTCTCAAGTAGTGTGCCACATGATATGTGAACTTTGAGAAGAGCTTTCGTGAGATTGAGAAGTTCGAAAGCAGTAATTGTGTGGTTACAAACTAGGGGAAGGCATACGTTCCAACAGTCTGTGCTACGGTTGCATACACTTTGGTAGAATGGAGCTATTCTGCAATAGATATGTTTTAGCATAATGTAAGCTTCGGCCCTAATGTGCAATGACACTCCAAGAGAGGGGTGAATTAGAGTTTTAGAGATTTAAAAACTTTTGCAAGTTAAACCAAATAATAAAGCTTTATACAAGTAAAAACAAAGTATAAATGTGGAAGCAATAAAACCACCAATTCACAAAATAGATAATGCAAATATAAAGCAATGTAAAGAGAATAAGGGAGAGAGAAAACAAAGCCTCAATTTATAGTAGTTCGGTCCTCTTGACCTACATCTACTTCTCTAGATCCACTAGAGAATTTCAATCCATTAACTCATCTCTTATGGGTAGAGGCAAACCGTTTACACCACTTATTTTTGCGAGCTCAACAAGTAAACCGTTATACCTTGTTTTAAGGACAAAACAAGCATACCAAACTGCTAGTTTTTACGGACTCAACTAGCAAATCGTTTCCCTAGTTTTTGGGGGCTCAATTAGAAAATCGTATCCACTTGTTTTCAGGACAAAAAAGGCAAACCAAACGTCTAGCTTTTGTGAGATCAACTAACAAACCAAACTATTGGTTTTCTAAGGTTCACTAGCAACCATTCTTGTTTTTCTAAGGCACAACAATGAAACTTATCTACCTCAAGCAATCAACCTTGATGGATACAAAATCAACCCAAGTGTATAGCAGATTTAAGCTCACACAAACTTAAAAATGTGATAGCAACTAAATAACTCAAATGGGTTGGAAAGGTAGAAATGAGAACAAAATGAATAGCAAGTATTGACAAAGGTATCTCTCTTGTTTCTTCTGCTCTATGACGTCTATTTATAGCCATTTGTAAAAATATAACTGTTGGAGTCTCGAAGTAACCGTTGTGAAACAAACAGAAAATTCTGTCCAGTAATGACGTCACTGCCTTCTACGTGCATAGTAACTTGTTCCAACTGAGTTCTTCGTGCATTGATAGCCATTCTACGTACATTGCAATAACTTCAGTAATCTCGGCTTTGTATGGATCAGCATCTACGTGCTTGTTTCTCTTTTACGTGCATAAGCTCATGATCTACATGCATTGTACCGTATTCTGTGTGCATTGATATGAGTTCCAGAATATGCAATTTCACCCAGACATTTTGCTACGTGCGTAACTCCTCCTTTTTAAGTGCGTAGTTGGATATTCAAACTTGAACCATTGAATCTTCATGTCACTTGTGTCAGAGAATATTTGAAATTCAAATCCCAAGGAGCGTCTTGGCTTTGTCTACATCTGCAGCTTGTCTATGTGCGTAGCACTCTCGTCTATGTGCGTAAAATGCCTTTTAAAGATTACAACTTTTCTTTTCTATGTGCCTTGTTGCATCCTTCTACGTGTTTGATTTCTTAAACACTCAACTCGTCTGATCACTTGCTCGTCTACGTGCGTAGCATTTCTTTTGCATGTGTAGATTAACGCCTAACACTTTCTACTTCCTAGATCAACACTTCTACACGTACTGTATCACTTTCTATGCTCGTATTACTCCTGTCCTACGTGCTTAGATTGCATAGTAAGTGCTTTATGGTCAGATGTCAGCAAGTCTGCAACTTTGCAAATTTTCATGGATGTTTTGCATTTATCATCATCAACAAAACCGAACTCAACACATGATTAGGTTAAGTGTTGTTATATAACCCTAATAACTATATAGCAATTACGCTCTCATCATATTGGTTTATTTGCTTGTATGACACGAGATCTTCATCATGATAGGTATTAGTTCCATCATGATAAGTGACGAGTTAAGGTTTTGTCATGTACAAGTGGAAGATGTTGGAAAAACGATTCACTTATGACGGGTGAACTGAACTAAGTCGGTCAGTGTGTGAACCGAGACCATAGATTGAAACCAATTGGCAAGACCGATTGAGTTGGGTCCGAGATGGACCCATAAGGCCCAAATGGGCCTTATTCTTTCTTATATATAAGAGAGAGAGAGATGAAGAAGAAATGAAGGAATTTCATTTCCTCCTTCACTCTCCTTCCAACTAAAAAAAAAAGATCCTCTCAAAAGAGAGAGAGGGAGATGTCTCTCTCACCAAGTAAAAGAGGAAGTTGGTTTTCCTTTACCCTACCAAGTCCTATACAAATCAGTATGGTATCTAGACTGCAAAAAAGTCGAGCACTCCTGTTGACAATGTTGAGTCGATAATTACACTAGAATGGGGGGTTGAATAGTGTGATTATAGAGCCTTTGAATTTTCTTTGAGAACAATTGCGGTAAATGAAAGAACACCAACAACTTAGAGTGGTTCGACCAACTCGATACCTACATCCACTATCTAAGTATCACCACTTAGGCTTTCCACTATCAACCTTCACAAAGATTACAACTTCACTTTCTAGCTAAGTGAGAACTCTTACAAGTTTCTTGATTCCGGTTCAAGAACAAAAACCAACTTAGGAATCTACCCTTGATCCCTTTTACAATCACCCTTCTCAACTGTGTTTTCAGAACACTCACCACAAAATTTACAGCTAGTGATACAAGTAAATGAAGAATAAAGTCTAAGAGCAAATACACTTGTATCAATAAAAAGAGATTTTATGCTTTAATGCTTGGTAAAAGTTGGAAATCAATGCCCAGATGTTTTCTTGTTGTTTTTCTGATCTCCAAGCATGTATTTATACTTATCTTTCATTTTCAGACCGTTGTGGGATGTAATGTAGCCGTTGTGGCATTAAATGAGCTGCATTTAATGCTCTGTCAGTGTCTTCTCTTGTAGGTGACACTAATCTCACGTACCTTACCTGACTTGATATTCAGCACACGTACGTGACAATTATATACACGTACGTTGATCATAGCTAACCCCCAGTTCACGTACGTTAACAATTTCTGACGTACGTGACTTCAAGGTCTGAACCATCCAGTAGCTTCTGTTTTCA
>CAODLS010340241.1:0-11121 GCA_948243855.1 Flueggea neowawraea
TCATGAACATATCACATATTTCTGAGATGATTTATATCAGATTGTCTCTTTAACTCCATCTTCTTGGCTCAGTACCATGAAATTTTCTGAAATGCTCTCCTAATGGGAAAATAGATTCCCAAATCCTGCAATTATATTGAAATTTGCAGATGGATAGGAATTAGGAACTCAATGGCTTGCTTATCCACCTTCTTTTAGCACATGGTGCAACTTTTCACCCCATTATTTTTATTATTTGACAATAGAATTTCACTTACTCCCTATATTCAGGTAAGTGGTGACAGTTGCATTTTCGTTTGGAAACTGCCCACCCACATTTCTTCCAGAATTTTGCAAAGAATAAAGAAAAGTTTTGTTCCATTGTCCCCAACAAACTTGAACATGCCATATGCTTTTAGTCAGTTCAAGTGTTCGCAAAAGGAAGATCAGCTTAGCAAAATCAATCCACAAGATGCATTTTTGTTAGAGAACTCCAGCCAAGTTGGTAAAAAGGTGCTTTATCAAGGATCCCAGAAGACCCCAACATTTAGATTTAGCATTTCAAGACTGCCGAATTGGGCACAAGGTAAAGTTGCAAGCAGTGGTAGTGCCATCAAGAATCCTCATTTAACGTTTTCACTGGTATGTTACTATAGAATCTCCAGATTTAAGCGTGCTAAGATGTTTTTCCTTTTTGTGAAATTCCATCAATGCTTAGTTATCTCTAATTTACAACTCTCTGTATCACATGTCTATCTTTTGTTGATTTTTAGAAAAATATCATGTAACTTGAAGTTTTTAAACTCTTTTCGCCAATATATCAAATTTTACATATAAAATTTGTGGGTAAACCAGAAAAATGACATTTTTACAGGCTGACAAATTTAAGAGTAGTATGTTCGCCACCACAATGAACAATGGCACTAAACACTAAACATCAAAATATTCTATTGCCAATTATTTACCGTTGGTGCACTATTTATTTTATCAAACTTTGCCAATTAAATTCGTTTGTTTTTTATCCTCTAACTCTTTCGCTTTACCTCTTTTTTGGTAGAAAAGGGCAGCTTTTGTTAAATTAAAAATTCACAGGAATTTTTTGGTATTACAACATATTAACTCAAATAGCATTGATGTTCTGAATTGATTTTGTTTTCACTGTCACCTCTTGATTCCTTCCAATTGTTGAAAGCAGCCACATCAGCTTGTAGAGCTAAAAGTAGTCTCCCATATGTTTAGCGGTGGTGAGGAATTTGGATCTTCAAGCTGTGAAGTTCACAGTTCTGCTGGGCTTGATGTGGGAGATACTGGTCCACGCCTCAGTAGCTCGTCCAAAGGTTCTTCTGATACCAAAGACAATCAAAATTCACCAATGCCTGAGGACACTCTTGGGTGCGCTATTTGATATTTTCTGTCAATTATTTGGTCTTGGGACTGTTTGTGCCTTTGCTCTTCACTACACTAGCTCATAAGTCACAATCGTTTTTCAGATGCTTTGCAATGGACAAATGCTGGCGCAATGTTTACACTGTCTATCTAGATTTACTCAATTCCCCAGAGGTGAAGAATTTAATGGACATGAAGATGGCGGTCCCAACATCCAATTTGAGTAAGACTGACCTGTTTCCACTATACTCTCAAAACTGAAAATAAAAAATGCTTAGCATGATGAAATTTTCATACCCTATACACTGGAATTTTTATAATGGAATTTTGGATGCATAGGAATGCATTTTGAAACTCTTTTTTGTGCTAGGTATGATCTTGGTGATTGAAAATTTCTGTAAATTGAATTTTGCAATTTCCTCGCAGATTTAATTGACTTTGCAGTAATGTAACAAAGCTTCAGTATTATGCAATATTTTGTTAAAGTGATACATGGAAGATGGATTGGCAAAAAAATACATGAATGATGGAGCTGCAGTATAGATTCACAAAGTTTGTTGTTTACATATTGCTGTTGCATTTAAAATCCTTTCTCATCGTGTAGTAAAGTAAACTTATTCTTGGTATAATTCTTTCTCATCATGTTTTTCCATATTTCTCATCAAACTTGAATGATCAAGTTTGGCTATGGTACCTCATGAATGTGGTATAAAATAGTTCATGACATCCATATTAAGTGGCCTCTTTTTTTTTTTCTTCATCAAATTGGTGATATTTTCTCGTGCATTGATCATCCCTCTATGTTGCATGCTGTGCTGTCACGGACTCCACTGACTTGGAAATCTGAGACTGTATTTAATGTAGTTGGATGTTCACTACATACGTATTCAGCATTATTATTGTTGATGAAATGGTGGATGACTTTTGTTTAAATTTGCTAAGGGATGCTTGTCATTCCAACTCAATTCTCCCTCATGTTCTTCATTTTCCTTGTAATTCTTGTAGCATCATTATTCACTGAGTTTGACCATACGGCTGAAATATCTATTTCTCATGATGTGCCGCTTATTAATTGCAGTAACAACTCAATATTAACCATCTTTTACCCGTTAAATTGTTGATAAATTCTAAAGTTTATGCCTTGGAATTAGAAGTTATTTTTCTCTCTGACTGTTGTTCCCTGCAGAAACAGTTAACAGCAATGGCCGCTGTTTTTGGCAAGCAGACCATCTTTTGGATGACAGACATGGAGCCTCTTCAAAACGCCAAGCATCCTCCAGTAATTCCTGCTGTCAGCATGATGACCAATTTGGCATGTGCAATAGTAAATTCCATGAGAAATTTTCTGATCATGCAACGGAGAAGTTGCATATGGATAAATCAAAAATACAAATGGCAGAAAGTACGGAATTTAACACCAGACATACAGAGTCAGAAGACAGCGATCTTTTCAGGCAGCATTTTTCCAATTTATAAGCTGTACACAGGGTCAGTATCATTGCACTTGATATAACTTCTATTCAACTGTGGGTATAAATGAGCAGCAAATTGTCTCATCAGATTTTTTATAATGTCTCAAGCATTAAATATTGAACTTTGGGAAATTGCTTCAGCATTTTAGTGCTTTTCTTTTGTAATTTTGTCAGAAGAGCTCTTCGAGGTAGAGAAGGCCCTTAAAAGTTCTACTGATCAAATATTTACATACGGGTTCAGTTCAAATAGTGGTTGTGTGTACAAAGGCCACATGTAGACATCGTTAAGATGGAGGGTCAAAAGTGGTCCAATTTTATAATGACCGGGTCAAAGGTGATCCAATTTTGTGATGACAAGGCTGTGATTGAGATGAAATTTTCATTAAGGTCAAAAGTTTCCAAGGCGACAACGTTGAAACTGAATCTAAGTTCTAAATAGGTTCTTATTTATTTAGTGATTCTTATCTCTTGAGAGAGTTTCTCAGTATGTTACAACAACTAGTTAACAGATAATATGGCTTATCTATTTAGGAATACATTAGCATTTTTGGTGCACTGCAATTGTGTTACTTTGAACTATCTGTTTTATCAGGCGGAGACAAGTAAATCATCAACAAAAAGAAAGTATCCTGCAAGATATATTGTGCGGCGAGACCGTCATGAAGGCTGCAAGAGATTGTTCAGTACTCCAGTTCGAGAAGCCGCCATAAAAAGGACTTCGGAGAATATTATGTTCCAAACTCTGAAAGACAAGCAAGAAGGAAGTTCTTGTAAAGAGGTTTGTCTCCCAATGTTGCAAAAACTTGGTTTAAGTTCCTGCGCAATATCTAAATTTACTAAATGCAGTTTAATAGATGTAAAAAAAAAAAAGAGGCTTGAACAAGCTGTTAAATATACACAATTGAGATTTAAAGGGAAATTGTTTTGTTCTCCAAATTATAATGAAGCTGATATGACAAGAATCCCAGATTGAGAAATAGTTGCAAAAAGTTTTCCTGAATTCTTGTAAACAACCGTCGTCTAGCATTATGCTAACAAATATCTTTGCTGTGGTTGTTCCTTGCAGATAAATTCAGTACAATGCATATCCATCTCAAGCGATGATACACCACAATACGAGTCAAGTGAACTTCTTGCAGAAAATTCATTGAATTGCAGCACCACGCAATGTGCAGATCGAAAGGAATGTATTGCAGAAAGAAGTAATCTGCAGGAAAGAATAACTGAGTGCCGGAAAGCATTACTCAATCTGGACACAGCAGCCGATAATGTACTACATTTATTTTCGGAATTCGGAGCTTTGGCATCCACGGAAAAGATTTCAAGCGGACCTGAAGCGAAATTACATGACGAGGCGGTACAGCTGCTTCCATTAATTGCAGAAAAACTTAATGCATTTGCAAAAATGGTGCAGTTTAGCAGTTTCAGTTTATCCAACAAAGGTAGCAATGAAGTCTCAGGATTTGAGACCATGTTAGGATCAGTTGCAGAGAGTCTATCCGAAAGAATTGTTGAGGTACTGAAGAATAATCTAATCAAGGATGAACTTTTACATAATGCTTCACAAGCACTTACAAAATGAATCTTTCATTTTGAAATCATAACTGTAAATAAATATCGTCAATTTTGTTTAAGAAAGTCATATTTCTTAAACCATTAAATTTGCAATAAAAGGTTGTGAATCTGTTGTTTCTTTTTACTTGTCTGTGTGTTTTAGGAGTTAATGAGATTATAGAAAATGTAATGAAAATGATGTTGAATAAACATAATATACATGGAAAAGAATCTGAACTGACTTAAGTATGTAGCACATTATTACTCGCATATATTGTAATTTTGAAAAGAAGTATCACTCTCTTTACTATAATTCATTAATTTGTTATTTATTTTTACAATTTATCACAAACAGTACGCTATTGAAATTTTTATATTTATATTTATTTCTCATATTTAGCTAAGTGTTCTAAGACAGCCCAATTTCAAAGTGAAAGGCATGAATTTAGGTGTTTGAAAAATTGAGGAACCTAAACCAGAGAAATCTAAGCACAAAAATCCTTTTGTGGCTTGTTTCCTAGTGATATCTAAAAATGTGAAAGCCTTAAAAAATGAACGACTGTGAAATCAGTAACCATGTTCTCAATAGAACAGGTCAGGTCAGACTGCATCTATAAAGAGAGTAACTCCTAGAAAGGATCAAGAAAAAATGTTGGGTCTTTGTGAGAACACTCTTTTGATTCATCTACTTACTTTCTAAGCATAAAACTCATGGCCCTCAGTACTTCAGCATAGAAAAGAGAAGAAAACTCGAAAAGAAAAACAGCAAATTAAAGAACAACTTTTCTTTTTTTCCCATATCTCCCCACCTTTGAAGGCCAACTAGTAGCCAAGAATGTTATGCAATTTCAATATAAAACCATATAGAAGGGTCAAGTCCTAAAACCCTTTTTACTGTAGATTTCTTTGTCTACCAGGAAATAAAATTTCACTTTTACAATGTTTAGAATCCTCAACCTCTTAACATTAAACACAACTTAACACGAGCAATTGAACCCCACCCTTTTAACGTTAAAAACAATTTCATTACCACTAAACTAAAACTATACAAATTTGTGTTTGTTGTGTTAAAAATGATTACCTATTACTAGATACATAAAAGACACAACAGAGATATGTAGATGGGCTGGAATCTTTTTGTAAATCCCTAAGAAGGTATGCCTGGAAATTGTGCTATAGATTGAATGCATCTATAAAATGCCCCTTTTGTTTTTGCTTTAATAACATGCCAAACTGTGTTGGTGAAGTCTTTACTTTCTTGGGATTCCTTCACTCTATTCCGAGAATAATTACAATAGGTTTTTCGGAAGCATGATTGCTATAATATTGCCGTATGGTGAATTTTAAGGATTCCTACCTCATGTGTGGCTTAATTGTTGAGAATTTAGACTAATCATTCATTCCCATTTTAGGCTCTATAGGGGTCCATAGCAACAATGCTTCTATTGTACATGAGCCCATAAAAATTAACATTAGGCTAATTACATAAAAAAAATAAAATTAAAAGTGAAGATTTTGCACAAAATAGCCACATCTCAAAACTTTATCTAAGAATGGCTACCAAACTTTTGATGATTCAATTGTACGATTTCATATTCTAATTTTGGCCACTAAGAAATAAATTCGGATATAATAGTATTTTTAGGTCGTAAATTTCGGTTGGAATCCTATTTTTAATGTAGTAAATTTTGGTTTCTCTCACCTGTGATGACTCCATTTTTTTGGCAATTATTATATATATTTTTTGTTAAAATAAAATCTTAATTAAGGCTAAAGATTTTTCTCTCTTTATTTCTTCTCTAAGTTGTAATCCTATTTTTAACATCGTCAATTTAGTTTATAGAATTTCAATTAAGTTTTAGCAAAGTTTCACAACCATGTTTTGCAATTCCAAATCTTAAAATTTTAAAACAATTAACTTAGTCTTTATGGAATTTTACTTAAGTTTTAGTATAGTTTCACAAACATGTTTATATGAGTTTTGTTACTTACTTAATTCTAGATTTCAATTTTTTTAATACTCTCATTTGGTTTATGCCAAGTTTCAATTGAGTTTCAATTAACTCGTACGGACATATTTTGAATTACAAAAATCAAATGAGTTTTCATGAGTTTCACCAAGTTTCGGCTGCGAGCAATCATCTATTATCGGAGACATGTTTATGGTTTCATCATGGTTTCGATGAAGTTTCGGCTGTGAATATTCAACCCTTCTGGCTGTGTTTGAGTAGTGCAAAGGGGCTCCTTTATTCAAAATTGCAAGATCTTGTTCAAAATAGAAACCCCATTGAAACTTGACATAAACATGCCTAACAATATTTTTGAGTCTTGATTGAAACTTAAGTAGGAAAAATTTGGGCAATTTTTCAATTAAGAATGAAATATAGAATAACAAAAAGATAGTGTGAAACTTCTTAAAACTGCATTGAAACTTGATATAAACATAAGTGTAGATGCCAAAAAAAGGAAGCTAATTTGAAACTTGGAAATTTTTTTGAATCAACAACAAAAGAAAAGAAGAAATAATGAAAGAAGAAGATTTCCTCCTTCTTGGTCTTGAATGAGTTCTGTAACTCTTAGATTTTTTATCCTAATTATTTCATCTGCTTTAAATTTAGTTTCAAGAAGTTGGCAACTCTTATTTTTAAGGAGATGTAACTCATATTTTTTAAAAGATAGAAGTCATCTATGTTTTTTACTTTTGGTGGCTATTTTCAGAAAACACTATAATAGTCTATAAGCATATTTAGTTAAAGTTTTAAAGTGGTCATTTATAATATATGTTTTAGCTTGGTGGCTTATATATGTAAAATCCCCCTTTTTTTTAATAAAAGAGAATGCTAGAGCCTAAATGGTTCATATTTGAATTAATGAGAAATCAATGGCAATTGTCTGCTCGGTTGAATCAGTCCATTTACGAGCAAACCCAAAATTTCTCCTCTGCACTTTCTCCCATTATTTCCCCTCCCCCCCCCAAGGTAGTAAGTCCATTAAGCGTGTGTATCAAACATGTCCTTAAAATAGAGTGAATCCAATTTTAGTAGTGACACAATTTTAAACATTTTTACTTTGGTCTTAAAAATAAATGTCAAACTCAATGGGTTAACACATAATATGAGTTTGATAGTTTCTCAACAATTGTTACTAAAATGAGTAGGTACTTCTAAGAATATAAGACATGTAGATTTAATGATAATTAAATGAGGTAATTACTATTGTGTTATTGAGTTATACAATAAATCCCTATTTAATCTCTTAGTTTTGAAAAATCTCCTATTATGTCCCTGTTTGTACATAGTGTCAGCTCAGAGCAGATGTTTAACACTTAATTTTGGTATCACATATTCTACATAAAGTATTTATATGCAAATTTGAAGAAACATATACTAGAATTAGACGTTAAACATCTATTCTGGAATGGCGTTGTGTATAAATAGAGATGTAATAGGAGGTTTTTCAAAATCGAAGGACTAAATAGGAGATTACGGTATAATTTAGAGACGTAATAGTAATTAACCCTAATTAAATCTACAGATAGTGCAAATATACTAGATCAACATATGTAAGTAATAAAAGAAACATTTATTCTACTATTGAGAAAGTATTAGCTACAAGACATTAATTGAATAAAGAGTTGCCTTATTTTAAATGAAAATAATTAATAATTTTTGAATTAATTGCTCCATTGATCCAACTTTTGAAACAATAGAATGGCTTTTTTAATTAAAAAGGAGTTTGCATTAATCTAAAATTTATTTAAAGGTGGATAATTCCTTAGAAAAGGACACAAGAAAAGAAAAAAAACAATACAGTAAATACTTGCAATGCTTAAACACCATTTCCTTTAAACTATTTGGTGAAGTGAACATTGAATAGGACAACTGTATTGTATCCTAAAGCAATTGCAATGACAATTAATTGGTTTGGTGTATGGTAAATATTTTTTATATAGTTTAATGTATGTTTTTTATGGTCTTCAATCACTGCCTCCACCATCTCCACCAACTCTACCAACACCGTCTCTCTCACTCTCTCAGCCTTCCAAACCCCACCCTCACCCCCCTTAAAAACATGGCTGGTTGATTCAAATTGGTATTGGTAAGTCTACATTTAATGTGCACAATGGTGGGTCTCTTGACTCCAATCTTATGTACCAATCTCTGTCGATTAATATAGGGTTCTTCAATCTTTTCAAACAAGTTAATCTTTCAACTGGGTTCTTAACAACAGTTGGGTTTTTGCTCCAAATCTCTTTGGCTTGAAAATCTTTTTTGTTCTTCACTTATTTGTCCTTTAGATTGGAATTTTTGCTAAAAAATTTAAACATCGTTCTCTTTGTTGTGTTGTCCCCAATGAGTTCCAGGTTCTCCTTCCGTTTGAATTTAGCGAGTTTTTGCCAAGCAAACCCAAGTCCTAGCAGTGAGTCTATTTTGTCTCTTTCTTTCAACTCTGTAATGTGAATCTATGGAAGTTGCTAGAGCAAATATGGGAGTTGTTGGGGTGAGGGTGAAAGTCGTACACATGTTGCAAATAACAACTATCTTTAGCAAAAAAATAAAGGCAGAGAAGGCAACCATAGACCTTCACTTTTGCTATGGTCTTATTTTTATTCCCAATTTTGTTTCAGCATTTTTTGTGATAATGAAGGGCGATTGTGGTCTCTTTGGCACAATAATATTGTGGTTTTTTTTGTTTAGTTGATTTTGATTTCAATTTAAGTTGATCTTGATTTCAATTTGTTTAAGGCCACCACCGATCTATTTTAGATTGGTTTGCGGTTTTCTAGTTTGTGTTTGATTGTGTTTTAATTTTTAATGCTTATGTTTGATAAAGAAGAGCCACCACCGATCTATTAAGTGTTTGCTCTTTTAGTGTTTATTGCTTTGTGAATTCTTCCATAAGTTTGTTCACAAAATCTGTAGATCTATTAATGACACAAAGAACATGCTTTGTAAAGTGGTTGAGGATGAGAAGGTAGTGTGTGAGGGTTGTTAAGTTTGTGACTTGATTATTTAATCGATGGCTTATACATTAGTTTGGAGTCAGATAAAATTTATGCTACGTCATATTTCCATTTGAATCGTTAGATGACATGGTTCCATCTGTCAATTTCCATCGAGGTTAATAGTTAAGCTTTTGAAAGTTGAGTGGGTTCATGGGTGAAAAATGAAGTTCGGAGGGCTGGAAGGATTTTGGGAGAAACTTTAGGGGGGGAAATTATGGGTTTGCCCCTTCATCTATTATAGAATCAATGTCAATAATACAATAATAATATAGTAATATTAACACATAACTAGGCCCCCAAACATTTAGAGTTTTAGTGATTAACTCCTCATACTTTGCGCGTGTTGTTCCA
This sequence comes from Flueggea neowawraea, assembly GCA_948243855.1. NCBI lineage: Eukaryota > Viridiplantae > Streptophyta > Magnoliopsida > Malpighiales > Phyllanthaceae > Flueggea > Flueggea neowawraea. The sequence goes on from CAODLS010340241.1 coordinate 9,748, forward strand.
ATCCCCAAACTTGCCAATTTTGAATAACATAATGACATCAAGTAGACAAATTCGTGATTTGCAATCGTTTGTGGCATGTGGGAGTCTCAAGTTGGCCAGTGTGGATACTGTTTGAGTATCTCAAACCAACCTGACCAAAACACCCCCCTCAAACTGATCCCAAGCCTGTCCCTAATCCCTTCCTCCCCACTCTCCCAAACCGGCCAGCCCTTCCCCATACCCATCATTAAATTCTCTTCTCTCTTTTAAAAAAGCACACATTCAAATATCACCAGAATAACTACTATCCAAAAAGATTTCACTAAAATAATATTCATATTTCACTATTGTGCTAAAAAATTCAGATTTCATTGAATCCATACCCATAATCATTCACAAAAGCAATCGAAAACCATTCACAAAAGTAACAGATTTCACTAATAAGTCTCTTTTTCAATAAACCCAAAACCCTACAAATCTTAATAAATAAGCATTTCTAATAAATCACATAGATATAAAATATTTCTATTATCGAAGATATTCCTTAATTGTAGGCAATATTACTCATTCCTTCAGGATAATGTGTCATCTTGATTTTCTTTGGCAACATAGGACAAGGGTCAAATTATCTGTCAATGGCCTTAGCTCAAGCCTGCCCTATCAGGCATTGAATCAACTTCAAATGAATCCAGGGAAGATAAACTTGTAACTCTAAGCAAATCGCCACTTTCACTCTTTGGTAGATTAGCATCAACTTCTTATGTAGAGATTAGCTAGATAAATCATTCCGATTATCGAAAAAGAACGGGAACCAAAATAGAACAAATGACAAGCACACTTTAAGATCATACACCGTTTCTTATTAAAAAGAGATATAGGAAATATTAATTAAAAACGAGATATCAAAAATATTAGGGTCATTTAGTTCAAAGATTTATAGAAATTAAAATCGAAATCGATCATAGGAAATGAGAATGAAATGAATCGAAATCAAAATAATTCTTATCATAACTGTTTGACTGTGACATGGTGTTTAATTAGAAAAGAGATTTTTTTTTGGGTTAAATGCTTTGCCGTCCATGTGGTTTGGTGTAATATACTATCCTGTCCCTGACGTTTCAAAAAGCTCCTTTACGATCCTTAAGTTTCGTTAAATGGTGAGTCGTTCGTCCAACATCACAAAATCCGTCAAATTTGCCGATGTTGAGTATTTTTTGCTGATGTGTCAAAAAATTTGAATTAAAGTAAATTTTAATGACAAAAATGACCTTGGCATATTTTTTAACACACCCGATGTTTTGGAATTAGGTCTTCTTCAACCCAGAGATTTCTTCAGACATTTCGAAAGCACACAACTAAAACTCTTTTCTTTATGACTTCGAATTATTTGCTGTA
>CAODLS010340242.1:0-11917 GCA_948243855.1 Flueggea neowawraea
AAAACCATCCAAAAATCACATAAATTCGAACTCAAAATCATCAAAAACCCAAATTCAGCCCAAAAACCGAAAACTAACCAAAACCAGTCGGTTCAACCATGAAACCAAGCAAAAATAGGAGAGAGAAAGAGGAAATCACCTTATTTTGGTGTGAAAATGGAAGAGGAACGAAGAGAGAGAGAGTTCTGGAGAGAGAGAGACTTTTTTTTGGTTTTGTGAACAGTGAAGTCGAAGAAAGAAGATGAAGGTAGGTTGGTTTGGTCGGTCGGGTCGCTGGGTTTTAAAAGAAAAGAAGGGAGTCAAACCGAACCCGCTGACCAGTCTAAACCGAACCAGTCGAACCGAACCAGCTAACCAACCCGACAGTCAAAACTGAACTAATTCAAAATCAAACTTAACCAAACCAATCCATAAAAAAAAAAACCCAATCAACCCACTAATGGATTTTGTAACCATCTTCAAAATTCAAACCATTTCACAAAATAAACCAAGCCAATTTAGTATGAATGAACCCAACCGGTTAAACCAGTGACCCAAACTGGTAAACTAACCCATTGAATAACCCAACTGAAAATCACCCATCTTTTCTTTTTTTTTTTTTCAGATTTTTCTTTTTCAATTTTCAACAATTTTTCAATTAATAAATCAATTTTAATCACCACAAATAAAAATTCAAATTTTTACCCAAATTTATTTATAATAATTATCCAAAACTAATTATTCTAAAAATGATTATCCACCAATAATTATTCAGAATAATTACTCCAAATATAATTATCCAAAAATACTTATAAAAATTATTCGGGGTATTACACTCCAATATTCAAAAGTAGAAAGAATAAAGATGGAAGAATCTGATCATTCACCATATATCACAGGGGTAGTCATCATTTCACTTCCACTTCCAGACAACCATTCTTTAGGCAAAACCATTACTGCTTTTACACTCATTGATGATGATCATCACTAAGACTCACAACAACAACAAATCCAACAAAACCAAACCCAACAATCCCCTCCTCCAACACAAAACCAAACCCATCGACTCTCTTTCTTGGTACTCCAAGAAAGCTCTTAGCTTTTGTGTGCGTATCTCTATTTGCTATTACTCTTCACAACTGTGTTTTCTCTGATACCCTTCATGAGTTTAAGAATTATGATGATAAAAAGAGAAAGAAAGACCAACGAGAAGGAAAAGAAGGATGCGAAGGAGGAGAGGCAGGCGAATGAGGTGGCAGACATGATGACAAGAGGAGAGGAAGAGTAAAAAAGAGGGAGGGTGGAAGGATAGGAAGAGTCGAACAAAGAAAGGTAATGATGTGCAGGAGTAGAAGAAGAGTCGATGAGAGAGAGAGAGGTGGAAGGAGAGAGAAATCAGAAAAATAGATATAAATATTATGGTATTGTAGAAAGTGAAAATAAAAAAGTTGTATAGCAATAAATAATAATGCACTATGTTGCAAATGTGAAATGTAAAAAAGAAAAAAAGGAAACCAAGTGTAATTTCCTCTCTCTCTCTCTCTCTATATATATATATATATATTGATTTGATTGAAAAAAATCAAATCACCACTAATTTGTATATCTAATTTTTTAAAAAAAAGACTAATATGTTGAAAAAATTGACATATATAATTACGTAGAAAAATATCAATATATAAAATATAAATCAAGAATTTTTTGTCATGTAATATATACTAATTTAAATGTATATATTGATTTTTGTTATGTATTGATAGATATATATATTTTTTGTTATGTAATTATTGTTTAATTTTTTATATATTATGTTACAAAAGGAAAAGGATAGAATAGATTTAAAAAAGTCAGCACATATTATTTGTCAAACCACTAGTAGACTGTTGTCACAAATTTGAGGAAAAGTGCCTAACCATTATATACATATACTCCATCTATCCTATAAACATATACTACAATATTTTTTTTACTAAAATTAAGAAAATTAGTTAGAATTATTAATTTTAGAAGAGATTTCAAAAAATATCATTATAGCAATCAAATGAGTGAGTAATATTATTTGTTGTAAAAGGTGTGTTGCGATTTTATTTTTTTTACTTAATGTATTTCTTTTTTTATTCTACATTGACAGTAGTAGTTATTTTGTCACCTAAAATTTTTTAATATTTATTCACTCGATACTAATTTAATAAAAAATATTATTTTAAAAAATTAGCATAAATAATTTATCTAAAATATAATTTAAAGTATAATTTTGAAAATATAATTTATTTTATATTAAAGTATAAAATTAGTATGTTAAATAAATATATTTATTGTGAATTTTATATTAATAAATTAAATAAAGAGTGAAGTAATTATGGATACTAAGATAAAATATAAAAAAAGAATATAATAATAATAAGGGAGAGTTTAATAAAAATAATAATAAAAAATGAGGTAGCATTATGTAACATGACAATCATAGCATCCACAAATGCATTGTGAAAGACTTGACTATGGTCCTTTTGGTTAACATTTTTTTATTTTTTTAATGGTGTAGATTAATTTAAAATTAATTTAACGACTATAAAAATATCAACATATTAAAAAATAGAGTAAGTTATTATTTCGTCCATGTATTATAGAGCAATAGCAATTTTCATTCTTCAATTTTAAAAAGTCTCTTATTTTTTCCCTACAATTAGAAGTCGTTTATGAAAACTGACTGAAATTAGAAAAATACATTTTTACCCTTACCAATCTCCCCTTACTCTCCTCTTCTGCTCTTTCTCTCCATCCTCTCGTTGAGTTGCTTTTCTTTCTCTCACTATCTCTTCATCTCGCACAGTCTCTATTTTCTATGGATCTCCATCACTCTCAATCTCTGTTCTCCCACCTTCGTCTCTCTCATTCTCTATTCCTCAAAGGTTTGTGGGTTTGGTGGGTCCTCGCTTACCAGCGCCGCCACCACCGTCTCCAACTTCACTCGTTACCACTCCCACACACTATCCTCCCTCATCTGCCTCTCGATGCACATCGCTCATTCCCCAATCCTCACATACACAGACACCTCTCGTGTCTCGCTGCTTAGTCTCTCATCAATGTCTCGCTCTCTATCTCAGCAGTCGACGCTCGCTCTCTGCGATCTCGATCTGTTACTCCAGTTGCTCTTTCTTTCTTGACAGAAGTAGATAAATAATCAACACACAACCCGAATCACGTCTCCCGTTTATTTTGTTTCTCTTTCTCAAACACGCCATCTCCAGACTTTACACACAAACCAATAACACCGTGATAAGATTCGTTTTCTAAATTAGGGAAATTAGGGTTTGGGTATTTTGTTTCAGATTGATTTTTTGGGTAGAGACAAGGCCTCATTTGAGTCTTGAATCTCCTTCAAATTGGTCAGGAATAGTTTTTAGAGTTTTCTTCTTCTTCCTTAAGTAGGTTTCTGAGTTTTGGGATTTTGGTTTTTTGGAGAGGTGGCTAAGGTTCTTGTGGGTTTCGGTAATTGGTTTTGGATTGGTGTTAATGGGTTTTAGTAATTTGTTTTAGTGGAGGAGATTGGAGATGTGGATTTTGCTTGTTGTTCATTGAGTTTTGTTGCTGTTGTTTAATTCTTAGGGTTCGGTAATCTGCAACACCGTCATTCACTGCTAGGGTTCTTGTTGTTCATTGAATTTTTTTCTTGTGTTTAATTGTTGTTGGTTTGTGGATTTTGCAACATCATTGAGATTGGAGATGTGGTTTTGAGTTTTGGTAATATTCAACATCGTCGTTCAATGCTAGGGTTCTTGTTGTTCATTGAATTTTTTTTCTTGTGTTTAATTGTTGTTGGTTTGTGGATTTTGCTTTCTTCTGTTTATTGCAGCTTGCAATGTTTGGTTGATTTGGATTTCGTCTTCTTCAATGGGTTTTGCATATTTGAAACAAAGAAGAGGAGGAGCGGCGGCGAATAAGTTGCTCATCGAAATTCGTTGGAAAAACAATTCTTAGAATTTTTGTAAATTGATTGTTGTTGGTTTCATTGAATTTTAATTTGTAAATTGATTGTCTTTGTTCTTCTAGGTTTTGGGTTCGTCGAAATTCTAATTGTAGACGATGAGAGAGAAGAAAGAAAGAAATGAGGTAAGGATAAAATCTCTTTTTGGACACGTGACATGTGCCCCACAAGCCATGTTAGCGATGCTGATGTGTTTCGTTAGTTTTCAAAAACGGCGTCTAATGACAGGGACAAAATATGGGGCCTTTTAAAATTGGGGGATGAAAACGACTAATACGCTATAACAAAGAGATGTAATAGTAATTCACCCTAAATTAAATTACATATCAACAAGTTGACTTATTAACGGTCTATTAAAATTGCTATGAGATTGTGTAATCGTCCAACTCGACATATATTTTATAATATGGTTTGACTAGAATAATAAATCAATTCAAATACGGAAAAAGTATGACAAAACATATTTAAATAGTCCAACACATTGTTTTCTACCCACCTCTCCAAACAAAAGAAATTGCAATTGGTTGATGTGAACACTTGATTTTCACAAAAGCCCTACACTTGTTATTGGGACTATACCAACCAGCAGGCAAAAAAGCCTTTAGTTGGTAGTTCTAAACTTTCATTTGAACAAACATAATAATAAGCTTCCTTTATGGCCAATCTAATCCATTGGTATCACAAGTAATAAATCAATAATTAAACAAATTAAAAACCAATAAGTAGTTCAAATTACTAACCTTGACAAGTGCAATGAAAATCATAAGCTAAAGCGGATCTAGTTAAATGCTAAGCTCGCATGCAAACCATTTTAATTGATTAATGGCGGGAATGACATGAATTAGTTTCGCTTTCTATGTGTCACACGAAGATTCTCAGAGATGCAGGAATCACGAGCTGGTGAAACAAGAATGGTTTCTTTCTCCTTGGCTATGGAGGTCGATGACTTCACTTCTCTTGCAAAGAGATTGATGTATTTTGTGTGTTGTGTAATATAGAGGCTACAAACTAATTAGAGTTTAGATGCACCGTTTTATAGTGACACTAGATGGGTTTCTCTACAACATATGTAGAGCTCATATCGACCACTCATTCAATTAGGGCTTGATCTAATTGAACTAGGTCTATAAGTAAGACAATTAAGTATTGACCAAACCAAACTCGAATCAATCGACCCGTCATGAGCGGACTATATTTTTCTAACATAATCCTAATTAGTTTCTTCTTCTTTTTTTCTCCCTATATGTCTTAGTTGTTTCTTCTTAAGAAACCGTTTTAATTATTATGTAATTTATTTAGTAAATGGAAGATATACATATATATTCCATAAATTGAGATAACATGTTATTTATCTAAGTAATATATAAAATAAAAAAATCTTATAAATTGTGCAATCCAATAGCGTTAGAGTTATCTCCAATCAGTTTCGAATCATGATACGAGAGAAATAATTATAACTATTTTATCTTTCACCAATAATATTAGCTGTAAATATTTTTACACATGTCTAAAGGTTGTAGCCCTTCTTACCCTCAAAATCCGAATCGGTATCCAATATTAAGGATTGAATTTAATTTTTAAAATTAAATAGACCAAAAAATCTAACATTATTATCCGTAGAAGTTGGAATATCTCAACATCGTCGCCTAATATCAGTAGACATAACTTCCATATTGGTATAGCATGCATGGATAAGACTTGAAAGTATTGGTCAGAGGCCAGCGGTAATTTGTAAAAGAAAATGACATATACAAACAATTCAAGTGTGTCTTAAAATCTTTGGAAATGGTGAATCTCTAAATTGATATGGTCCAGCTCAAAAGTCAAAAGTCCCATCCATATCTATATAAAAGATTAATTATTTATGCTATATGTAAACTAAAAATAAATACCTCCGATGAGTATTGATCAATTTAGTGGTTAGTATGTTGGTTTTAAATAAATTATTTATCAGCATGTTGAGAGTATATAAATTCTAGAAAAAGTACTTGAAATTAAAGGAAGAGAGATCATTATTATTTTAGTTCCCGAAATGATCACCCACACTTTCTATGTTAAAAAATTATACATGTAGGCATTTTGTGTTTGTATGTGTTCAAAAAAGTAGTTTAAATCTCAAGAAGATATTTAACTTTATAAACCAAATTATAGATTTTAATTACACTCCACGTATTTTTTTCTTTTCAAACAAACTGCGGAAACATTCCATAACAGAAAAAATATATTCGGATTTAAAAGTTTGTATGATCATATCTAATAAAAATATACTACTTACGATCCTGTCTCTTTTTTTTTTTATGGATAAAAAAACAAATTGCGGAAACTAATCACGACACAGCCGCAAATTATGGTGGTGCTAACGATCAATCCAACAATCACCGACATTTTCGAGAAGCTTGCAAAACATGAAAATTAATCATTGTGTTTTTGCTTTTTGGTTGCCATTATGAATTTGGTGTTAGCATGAATCAAACATGTTTTGATTTCACATGTTTCCAGTCCGATTCATGAAACAAAACAATTTAAAACGTCATTTTATTTGTTTCCGCTTTCAATTTTTTAATATTGAAGTAACTTAAATATTAATGAACTATAATTTATTGATAAAAAAAATTTAGGATCTATACTAAAGAGTTGAAAAAGTTCCAAGTTTTTTTAATAAAAATTAGTTGGCCTAGATCTTGAGACAATTACTAATAATCAATCCTATAAATAATAGATTAGATCAATTTCTTTCTAATTTTTGTCAAAATCGCGTAGAAGACAGGAATGCCAATAAAAGAAAAACTTCGTCAAGTCAATATATGATCATGAAGTTTGGATAGTTTAACAAACTAGCATATATAATTAATGATGAAGGAAGATTAAGTCTAGAGTTTAGGTTAAATGTGAAGACCAAAAATGAAGACACAATCAATGTTTACTTGCAGAAATAAAATTGAGCATCAAAGTCGTTTAGTAGGTGCAAGCATGATTTATTTTTATTTTGGTTTGTTGGGTTGATCCACAAATTTTCTTTAGCAGCAATTAAGTAATGGCCACTTTAAAAAAGTAAATAAATTCGATTAATCGTAACCAGAATTAGGTTTCCTATCATGGAAATTTATGTTCTACACTCCAACTTACGTAGGAATTAATTTATTTAATTAGTTAATTATAATTTGCCAATGCCTTCTTGTTTGATGATCAACCAAATCCTTGTCTGCAATTTAATATTACCACGCATTCATTTTATTTTAGGGAGAAATTGGAGTGATAATGTCTATTATTAAGAATACATTTAAAAAAGATATTGATTATCTAAAAGAAAGTGAACTAGTGATAATGTCTATTATTAAGAACACATTTAAAAAAGATATTAATTATCTAAAAGAAAAAGAACTCATATAGCTAGTTTCTTTTTAAAATAATATATATCTAACCCATGATCATAACCACTTCATAATTAAACATTAACTTGCATACTAAATTGTGAATTCAAATCTTATAGATAATATTTATAAAAACTTGTATAATAAATTGTGAATTCAAATCTTATAGATGATATTTATAAAAATCAATTGTTACAATAATAAGTCCGTGTGTTGGGTTTAATAGATAAATGACTAATTTTTACTATGAAAATTTGTATCAACCATGAGTGCATCGTTGATTTCTATCATTAATTGATAACGTGGTATGGCACGCCTGCGGCACACTTGCGGATGTGATACCCACATTCCAAAAGCCAATTAAAATTAACACTATGGATTGGGAAGATATAGATAGAGAGGTGGGGAGTTAAGAGCATGAGAAATAGATAGGTGAACAAGAATGAAAATATAGAAGTGGGGTTAGTTTCTTATTGACTTTGGAAGAACATCATACTTAAGAAGGAAAAAGAGGAGATTGGTAGTTGTATAACTAATTAAAATGATTTGTTGTCGAAGTATTTCTGGTGTACTGTCCTTATAATTCTTTCATTTCATGTGTTTGGTTTTTTACTCTTTCATTTTCATTTGCTGCTGTTTCCTTTACGCGTTGTATACATTCTCAATGTTACATTTTTGGACCATTTCCCTAATTTGTAATTATTTCTACTCTTTGACCATATTTGTGTAGAAATCCCCAGGGGATATGCAATCGTTTTTGGGAAGTGATATAGCACAGACGAACTAAGCCCAACAAGTTCAAAGCTTTAAATCCATAATAGTAGAAGCCTCTAGCAATTACAAAGCCCATATGAACAAAAATTATCACTTATAAAATTCATAATTTCATCTTTCTTTTTCTTTAACTCTTTTTATTTGCTCCTAACAAAGATTGGAACTATGATCCTTTGGTATTAAAATTGACTATAATATTAATGAACTACAAACTAATTGGTCTTTTCAACTATTCTTAATTATAATTTTTTTATATTTTTTATTATATGATATTTATTAAATTGGTTAAAATACAAATGAGAAGCGATTAGATATTTGTTTGAAGTAGATTTAATAAAAATAAATTATACAGCAAAAAAAATAGTGTGTTCACATGTTTTTGTGAACAGAATAATGTCTTTACACATTTCTAATTTATTTCAAACAAACACGATACTTCTTGTTTGTCAACTGTTTGTTAAATTCTTTTAGTATGAAATAAAAGTACATTGTTTTCCCTCCATTTATATTTGTTGTTGTCTAGAATAATAATAAAGTTGAAAAATCTTTATGTGTATGTTATAAAACAAGTAAGGTCAGAAGTCGAGGGTTGTACCTCCGATACTCAAGTCAGTTGATAATTTTAATAGAATTTTGAGAGGTTTTAAGCAGTAAAAAAGGCATATTTTTGTGAAAATGAGAATGTCTATTTATAGGTAATAAGAAATAGTAGGTAATAACTTTTAAGAGAGATTTTCACGTATTTCTTAGTTATCAGGTGATCATTTCCTCATATTTTTCTTAATTCTCTTATGTTTGAACAAATTTAAATGATTCATAATAAGATATTGAAAATATCTCTTTTTTTAAAAAAAAAAAATGTTGAGTTTCTAAAAAATGAGCTTGCCAAATTTTTAGGCTTCCACCTCATTAGGTCTTATGTTTTTATTGGTCTTTATAGGCCTTAACTCATGTCACATTAATATTAAAAAACTCATATCTTCAATCGATTTCTTAACCCTCAAAATTAAGAAAAATTAATTTTGAAGTGTATGAAATTTACCTTAATTAATAAATTCATCCTCGTATTTTTAAAATATTATAAATATATTTTTAAAATTTAAAATAATATTGTATTTAAATTCTTCTATTAGTAATTTATTATTGATCTGTTAATAAATTAATGGTATGTCGCATTGTTCATTTTAAATAAAACTTTAAAAATAAAATTACTCATAATTTTATTTTATCAGAAATAGTATTATGAACACTAATTTTTCCTTTCTTTCCCCTTTCTTCTACTTCCTCACTCCTGCAAAAACACAAATTCATTTAAGAATCAAGAAAAAAAGATAAAGCATAACAGATTCTCACAGCAAACAAAACAATCATGAAAAAAAAAAACCCAGAAATTAAAAATGGAAATACACCAAACCCAGAAATGAAATCTCAAAAAGCAAAAAAAAATTACAATATTCAAGATTGATAATAGCTTGATCGAAGTAAGTCACGGCACAAAATCCAGAAATCAAAAATTCACTTGTTGAGTCTTTTTCAATCTTGAACTTCTTTAAACCACAAAACCCAGAAAAAAAAAATGAAACCCAGAAATTAAAAATTCACGAGCCACAAGAAGTGCCCAATTCACACCACCAAGAAATCCAGTTGCCTGAATGAGGAAAAAATAAGGAATATGACGGTCAAGATTTTTAAAGAAAAATAACTGAGAAATAAGTGTGAGAGAATTGCAATTGAAGCACTCACGTTAAACACCCTCCTTTTAGCCCAGAACTTTAAACATCTTATTGTGGTTCGGAAATTCTGAAATTTCCACAAGGAAAAAAGAATAAAGCAAACATTAAGAGCAAAAGGAGAAACTCATGCTTGAAAAGGAAACAGAAAATTCTTCAAACAACTTAAGAAACGTGCCTCATAATTGGATACGAGCCTGCGTATTTGAGCCCCAAATCAAACCCAGATCTGCAGCCTCGCAACCCACCCAACCCGAGACCACTACAACCATCATTCACCACCGGAACCACCACTGAAATCACACCCAATCCGGAACCACTTCCACCACCCAAACCCGAAACCACTTCCACAACCAAAATCGTCACCCAATTTTAACCATCACTTAGAACAATATTGCGTCACCACCATACCAAATAACACAAACAACCCACAAACTCCTCCTGGAGAAGTTTGACAGAACTTATACACATAGAACGCATGAACTACAAAGAATTTGTTTTTTTTTTGCTTGTTTTCTTTATCTATTTGTCTCTATTTATGGGTGTTGATATAAATTCTTGTTGTTTATACTTGATCTTTCATTGAGCTATATTCTCTCTCTTTGATATACGTGTTTACAAAGATTGTGGAAAAGAAACCCATAAATTTAAGGAAAGGTCCGTCGATGAAAAAAAAGATCTGGTTAGAGAGAGAGAGAGAGAGCAGCAGTGTTTGAGGAAATAGGGAGACAGAATGATAGAAATGACTGGGTTTTAAAATTTAAAGACCATGTTGTTGTAAATATATATTTTAGTTAATTTCGTCAGTTAAAATTTTAGGTGAAGGATGAATTTATTTTAATAAAAAAAATGACGACCGATTTATTAATTAAGATAAATTTTAAAAATTTTAAAATTAATTTTTTTATAATTAATTAAAAAAAGGTACATTATAAATTTTTATTTTCTAGGAATGATTTTATATTTTTTCTCTCTTACTTTGAAAAATTGAGATTCATAAAAATTTCATATGAAATTTTATATATATATATATATATATATATTACTAGAAAAAAGAGAGTTGGAGGCGACCAATAGTAGCATATCTCTATTATAGGTATTATCTATCTACTACGAAATATTCCAGAGTCATAATTATACCGACAATGAACTTGAATTTGTACACTATATGAAATTTTATATTTTATAGACCAGTACTTGTCCCCTTGAATAACCTTTGCTGTTAATATTTTTCGTTTTTTTGGACAGATTTTGCGGTTAACAATTGTTCAGTTTTCAAAAGGTCACTGAAATACAATTTGAGTGTAAAGATCCATAGCCCTGAGATTAGCACATTTTATTGTTCTGACCTAAAAAAAATAGAGATTAAGACATTTTATTAGTTTAGAACTTAAATCTGACTAGCTCTTAAATAAGCCAACTGAGGTTGGAGGCTCTCGTTCTTTAAGTGAGTAGGTGGGGTTTCAAAACTGAACTCTTGCTACGGGTTTAATATTGGCCTTTTGTACCTGGCGGCTATTAGTGCTTTCGATAGGCGATGATACTTCTGGGGAACCTAAAAAAAATAAGCCAAAGAAACTTGGAAAAAATATGTAGGAAGTGGATTTTATTAACCAAAAAAACACACTAATACTATTTACAGACGTGATCAAATGTCAACAATCAAAATTACCAAAATGCTCAAGAATGAAAGAATCATACTCTCTCTACTACTACTACCATTCTACTTTGCAGATGTAGTTATTTAAGTCAGCCACCAAATTACATGACTGACTCTATCTTTACTCGCTAGATGAAGCAGCAGGTACTACTGCACCTTCATCTCCTGAAGGTCCTGAACTAGCACCTGCCTGTTGCTGTTGTTGTGGTGGTCTAATCTCTTCAAGTTGCTGCAGAAATTGCTGCACTTCTGGCCGCGCTGACGGCGAAGGATCAATACAATGCAGAGCAAGTTTCAACGTGTTAAGTAGTTCATCACCAATTGTTGATGCATCTTTCATTAACTCCACATCAAAAACTTCATTAGTCCACTCTTCTTTAACAATGGAAGCAACCCATTGAGGCAAATCCACTCCATT
>CAODLS010340467.1:0-20745 GCA_948243855.1 Flueggea neowawraea
AGTATGTAAAAAAATAATTAGGAAGTGTTTATTCTTGTGGGACAAGTAAGGCAAACCCTAGTGTGACTAAACAAGAATTTGGCACACTCCTATTTAGAATAGGAAGAGGCCGAATCCTTGGTGGGTAAGGAGAAGGAAAAATCGGCCCTATTATGCACCTATTTAGGTCTCCTCATATGGATATAAATAGGGTTGCACTCCTTGCTATTTGCTTATGGCTTGGCCGAATTTGTGAGTGTCACAAACAAAGAGAGAAAATTATTTGAGAGCATTAGAATAGAGATTCTAAAAGGTGCTAGTACACTACACCAATCGTAGCAAGTTCGTTGTGTGGATACCATTGGTCACGTTCGCGCAAAGGTAACGTGGTTGAAAAGGTTTCGAGTTAATACTAAAAGCTACACCAACAAATTATTCGTTCATACAATCGAGCTTTGGTTTTCGAGGTAAAACTCTAACCCTAATCGTTTATGATTGATGTGCTTGGATCATTGGTGGAATTCTAGGATAAAATTTTTGTTATTTTCGCTGCATTTATCCTTGTATGAATGTCATATTTAGTTATGAATTCCAACATATTGGTGTTTTAGATTTTTATTATTTGCTTTTTCTACTGATAGTTTCTCTGTTTTGCAAGCATTATTCTTTGTCTGCATATAGTCTTCTGTACGATGGCTGAGAATAATAATGCCATACATGTGCTCCACTTCTTGTGGCTGCTCCACCTAAGCAAACTTTGAGAGACTTGGTTGCGCCACCTATTGGTCAACAACCATTATGCATTCAGTGTCCACCTTTGGGTGCTCCATTTGAGTTGAAGTCTGGCTTGATTTAACTTTTGCCCAAATTTCATGGTGTGGAGAATGAGGATCCGAATAAGCATCTTAAGGAGTTAAATATTGTTTGCTCCAGTTTTATTTCTCAGGGCATTTTAGGAGATCAGATCAAACTAAGAGTGTTTCCCTTTTCATTGGTTGATCGAGCAAAAGAGTGGTTCTTCTATTTACCACCGGTTCAATTGATACATGGGATGATATGATCAGGTTGTTTCTAGAAAGGTTATTTACTATTCCTTGTAAGATAGCAATGTTGGAATTGAAAAGGCTATATGTGATTTAGGTGCATTTGTTATTTAATTTCTTTATCTGTTTATTCCACATTTAATGTTGGAGCTCTGAAAAAAATGGTGTTATACTGACATTGGCTTACCGTTGTAGCGTTTTCCCTAAGGATGTTTTAGAAGATGTTTTAGTACAGGTCAATGATATAGTTTTTCTTGTAGATTTTTATGTGTTAGACATGGAGAATGATGGTGCACAAATTCTCATTCGTTAATCTTAGGCAGACCATTCTTGAAAACATCCCAAACAAAGATAGACGTCCATGATGGTACACTTTCAATGGAATTTGATGGTACTATTGTTAGTTTAATGTAAATGACATCTTGAAATGTTCTCAAAATTCCTTGTATGTTTATGCCATCGATGCAACTGAGTCACTAACTAAGAAGAAGGTAGATTTTTGTTTTGGTGATCATTTGCAGGATGTTAGTGCAATCATGATGAAAAATAAGGAACTGAAAGAAGCTAACAGTCTCAATGCTTTACGAAAAAGCAAGAAAATGACAACAAGGCCTCCAAAGGTAACTATTTCTTTAGTTGATATAGCCAAGCGTGAGTCCAAATCTGTTAGGTTCTGGAAAAAAAGTCGCACCAAGAAAAAGAAAGTAAAAAGGGAGCGTTTGATATATGTTCCGAAGGGCAGTTCTGCCATAATTCACGAGACATTGCCACCAAAGAAGAAAAATCAAGGTGCAAAGATTTGTGTGCTGAATGACGAGAAATGATGAAGATTTAGGTTAGTCCAGCTAAGACGACGTTAAAGAAACACTTCTTGGGAGGCAACCTAAGGTTTTTATTGTTTTTCTCTTATTTCAGTCAATTTCAGTTAGTTTTAGTTTATTTTATTTTATCATTTTTCCCTTCAAATTTTGTCCCATCTTTATTTCTTTGATTTGATCACACTTGGTCTCTAGTTCTTATTGTATTCTAATGGTCAACGTAATAGAGATGGAGCACAATATTAGAGCCCTCTTTGCTTGTTTCAGCGAGTCAACGCTGCTCCCGTCACCACCATTTTCACCAAACCAGGGAAGATTTTCTCTACCCGTCCACTTATTTTTAATTTTTCTTTTGTCTTTAATACATTGAGGACAATCTAGATTTTAAGTGTTGTGAGGGGGATTTATGTTTGTGTTCTTGTGTTTGTGATTTTTCAATTTTGTGATTTTTAATTTTTAGTGATTTTTAGTGATTTTTTTGCATTTTGTGACTTGTTTTAGGTGCTTGTCACGTAGTTGCATGTGTTGCATGACATATTTTGTCTTTTCTGCATGTGTTTTCAATATTGGACCTCATGTCTGCAGAACCATGCCATAACTATATCGCCTATCTTGTTGCATTTTGTGTGCTCATGTTTAACTTTTATTGCATTTGCATGTTGCATACTTGAACCTCCTATTGAATTTTGCAATGTTAGGTGTGAGTTTGTCCTTAAACCTTAGACAATTTGGAATTTTAAGCATCTTGAGGTCTAAAAGTCCTAATATACCAACTTGTACAAGAAATCAGATATCTATTCATCTTATATTCAACACTAAACAACCCTAGCAATAGAGCCAAAAGGGCACTCATAGTTGGATTCACACATAAACCCATGCAAGAATTTGAGACTTAAACACTTTATTTTCTTGATGTGTGATTTATCATTCATAGTAGGCCCCTGCTAGGATTTGTTATAGAGTACGTTTCAAAGATCACACCATTTTAGTTGAGACACTGAAATGGCAAAAAACATTGTTTGTTAACCCTTTGTGTTATCCTTTTTCTTTCAATATCTACCTTTTGTATTTGTCCCTAGTTCACCCACTTTGAGCCTTGACCTTTTCTTTGTTTTAAACCTATATTAACCACTCCTATTTTTTTTAAAATGTTCAACATTTGCACCTAAACTAAGTGAATTTTATTAGTGATACTTTTCCAAGTTAATTTAGATTTTAATGCTTTGATTTAACTTGATATTACACATTTCATATATATGGTATTCGTGCTTACATTGTTAAAAAGCATGGCTGCCCAATTTTGATTTGTATTGAAATGTAACGTTGCTTTACAGAAGGAAAAAAAAAGAGAAGGAAAAAGAAAGAAAAACAAAGAAAACAGAAAAAAATGTGGGAGTAAAGCAACATAATTTATAGAGATTTGTTTCAGGCAGCCTTGTTTTATTAAGGGTTAAATCCTTTGTCGTCCCTAAGGTATGGTGTAATCTTCTCTCGGTTCCCTGAGTTTTGAAAAATCTCTTTTGCCGTCCCGGAGGTCCTTAAAAAGCTCATTTTATGGTCCTTGCAAAAGCTCCTTTGTTGTCCTTGATAGGGACCACAAAGGAGCTTTTCAAAACTCAAGGACCAGATAGAAGATTACACCATACCTCAGGGACGGTAAATGATTTAACCCTTTTATTAAGCAAAGACATGTATATATTATATTTTGCATTAACTTGGTCATAGTAGCATAGTGGCAAGTATCACTAGAGTTTGTTATGTTCTCTCTCAACTTGTTAAACCTATGTTTTTAGCCATGTTACCAACCTCTAAAGTCCTTTTTGATCGGTGTTTTGATTTGAATTTACTAAGTGGTTATGATTTGACTTTGTACCAAATCTTGGAAAGCCTTGGTATGGATGGATTTTGAGCGTAAACACTGAACCTAAACACTTTGAGTGATAGAGTGTAACTTGTGAGGTGTGAATTTGACTCTCTTTTGGGGGGCATTACTAGTATGTAGATAATCTTTTAAGGTTGTCGGCTATCCTGGCGATGGTTGTGTTTTCTCTTGAATTTTTGATGCATATCAGTTTGGATATTACACTACATGGGGATAATAAGGGTGATTGGATTTAAGGTACTTTATTGTTTTAAGTTATAGAATGCTTGAGGACAATCATTGTTTAAGTGTGTTGATATTGTTAGTTTTGTGCCATAGTCCATAATTGATATACATTGTCATTACATTTATTATTTAATAAAGAGGCATTTCATTTCATATCTATGAAATATTATATTATTTATGCCAATAAAACTTCCTCGAATATTTTATTCTTCCTTATGTCATCGAGTGTGACTTGATAGTAAAACCATAAGGTTAAAAGAATAATATTCTAAAAGTCTCTAATTGATTGTTATCATGGGAATGATAACAAGCCAATGTTAGTATGTTGCTAAGAGGATAATCACATTTTACTGATTATGGATATGTGACATCACTTAGAACATAGATACATATTAGAGAACATGTATTGGACTGGCCTACTATGAAAGTACTTTATGGATCAATGTCACAAGTAGATTTCATACAGTGGTGATGCTTGAGTCCTCTGACTGAAACTTACTATTGACTCCTACATGAGGAATCACATGTTTTGACTTAGTCAAACATTATCCGTAACAGGGTAACAATAAAGACTATGATTGGATATGCCATGAATCTTATAGAGGAGTGATAATCAGAGTGATGGATTTGTTCCTCTTATGAAGAGTGGTATCTTTAGGCCACTTGATGAATAGGATTGATAGAATGTATACATACTCAAATGAATTGATAAAAGGGTTTATCAATGTTGTAATATCCCGCTCGTTTTAGCTATATTTCCTATAGCGATGGTCGTTGATGCTCTATCAAGATGAGCATGTGTGGGTTGCGGTTCTGGAATCTTGATAGCAGCGAGTTTTGAGAGTGGATAAGTCGAATTAGTGAGAGAGATAACTCGAGTTATGTAACCCCTATATAACTCGAGTTCTTTGGAACTATAACTCGAGTAAGTCGAGGTCCATATAACTCAAGTTAACCCTTGTATAACTCGAGTTATCTGTGCAGAAGTGGAACAATGCGTTTCAGTGTTTTTCGTCTTTAAGAAGCCCAACCTACTCGAATCCGATCATTTGCTCCACTTCTCTCTGTCCCGCAGCTCTCAAACTCTCTCAAGTGTTCCCCAACACTTCCTTTGGGTATCTTGAGGTAAGATTGAGTTTCTAACCATTTCTTTTCTTATGATTTCTGCAAGAATGTGCATATTAGGGTTTTGGAATAAAATGGGTATGAATCAATTCGGTTTTGGGCGATTTTAGGTGATTTCTAGTTGTTTGGTTGGGTTTGAATGTAGATTCGTGTGTAGGAAGTTGATTAGAGTCAATGTATGCATTCTGTAATGATTTTCATTGGTTGCTTTGAGTGATTGATCGTATTGGGTATTCTGGGTATGTGACTTACTCGAGTAAGCATTTTGGTCAACTCGAGTAACTTAATCCAGGATTTACTCGAGTTATTTCATGACCAACTTGAGTAAATTGGACCATATTTAACTCGAGTTAGCCTCTGACTACCTCGAGTAAACCGTGGTTCTGAGAGACTAAATTGTGGCGTTTCGTAAATCGCGATTTCTAGGAGTTCGGGATAGAATTTGGGGATTCTGACTTATGAATGTCCAGTCAATAACCCTAGCAGTCTTTGGGGACTATTTCGTAATTTATCGAGTCTCGGGGACTAAAACATAATTTACACTGATCGGGGACCAAACTGTAATTTTACGTGGATTGAATATTTTGGGTCGAGGATGATGGATTCATTCTTGATATATTTTCAGTGACTCTGAGGGTCTACATTTGCATTGCATGTCATACATTGATACTGCCACAGTACCACATATTAGTATTTGCTATGTCTGTTGTCTATGTTAACCTTCGTTCACAGGTGATATTTTGGACGCTCAGTATCTAATTTGTACCTCATACCTAGTGAGACGCTTTTGGCTATTGTGAGTGCCCTCATTCGAGACTCTACTTTGCTATGTCATAGGGCTCCACATTGGACTACTGTTGGGATAATGGATTACACTTTTTTTGTTGTATTTTGGGATATTTTATTTTATTTTCAACGATGATTTATATTTTATTGATATTTTTGTATATTGTATATATATATATATATGGTTTTATTTCATTTATAAACGTTTTTATAAATGTTTTAATAAATATTTGATAAGTCGGGTAGAATATCTGTACTCTGAGGCTTGTGCGGGACATATCGGGCTTCCACAGACGATCCGCCTCGTACGCCGGTCACGATCCCGACTATAGGTCGTGACAAGGGCCTTCCTCAATTACACTCCATTTCTTCTATCTCTAAGAGTCCACATCAACTCTCTCGAGTTTTTGCATATTTGAGATTATCATCTGCTTATTATGCTTGCTCTATTGCAGTGGATACAATCACTTAGCCAAATTCCTATTCAGAAGAAATTGCTTATCATGTTGGCGAGATGCTATTAAAGCAGAAGTTGAAGCATTAGAAGCCAATAATGCCTGGAGTATTTTTTATCTTCCTCCAGACAAGGTTCCCATTAACTGCAAGCATGTTTTTCGAATTAAACACTTGGCAAATGGCATGATTGAAAGATGTAAAGATAGATTGTGAAAGGACTCACTCAACATGAAGGAATACACTTTCTTGATACTTTTATTCTTGTTACTAAGTTGACTTCCATTCTTATGATCTTGGCATCGACAACTACTCACAACTGGTTCTTACATCAACTTGACGTAAAAAAATGCATTCCTCCATGGTGATTTGCATGAAGACGTGTACATGAAACCTCCTGAAGGTTATATTTTTCCTACTATAAGTCTCTTTACGGGCTCAAACAATCCAGACGTCAATGGTATGCAAAACTTTCTTCTGCCTTACTGAATTGAGGATTTTCATTGGCACAATATGACCATTCCTTATTTTTCAAGAAAACAACAACATCATTCATTGCTCTTCTTGTTTACGTTGATGATGTTATCGTTGTTAGTAACAATCTAGAGTTAGTTCATGAAATCAAACAACAGCTTCATGATGCATTCAATGTCAAAGACTTAGGAGAACTTAAATATTTCTTGGGGTTGAAAGTGGCCCATTCAAAATAAGGAATACATGTATGTCAGAAGAAATTTGCTCTTGACATGTTGAAGGAAACTGATTTTGTAGAATCAAAACCAATCTCTACTCCATGCATTTGAATTTGCTTGATACTTGTAGTTAAGACTATCACGATTAATATTTTTGAAGCATCTTGGATTAGAAAACTTACCGATGACCCAAAGCGGAAGTTTGTCAGAGCCATCACCATTGCAACAAATAGCAATTGTAATCCTCTCTTTATTTTGTTTTTGGCCCTTTAATTGTTTTGTTGCAAGAGAGTTATCAGCTTGCATGCGATAAAATAAGCCAGTTTCATCTATATTGCAAATATCTTTCAAAGACCATTTGTGCAATTCCTCTTTTATTTGTGGCAAAACAGCTTCAATTTTCTCCATATCAACCGAACTACTCTCCCTAAAACGTCGAAAGGAATGAATTGCATGTCGTTGCTTGAACTTTTCCAACCATCCATTTGAAATACAAATGAGGCAGCTTCAGGATAAAGTTGCCTTAGAAAAAAAATTCCCTTCTCTTTTAACAATTCACCACTTATATTGACATTCTCTTGCTGACATTCAAACCATTCATAAAGAGCAGATTCCATAGTTGGGTACTTCACGATCTTTGGATATTTTGCATTTGGGTTCAACACTACTTCTTGAAGGAGGTCTTTTGAGCATTTGAGCATCTTAGATACTGTTGCTTGTGATACCTTGAGACCGTGAGTATTTTCCAACCATTCCACCAGATCTTTTTTATTCCAATTGGGATTTGATTCTTTCATTTTGCACAACTTAACACGAACACCTTCTATGAGATGAATTCATGTTTTGGCTTTGGGAGGCATGATTGGTTTACTAAAGGAGGAGGAAATGATATCACTTGAAATTGGTTGAGATAGTGGGTTATGTACATAGTTTTTATAGAATATTTCATGAAAAAATTAAAAAATATAAAATATTTAGATTTTTAAACTAAAATTTGTATGTGTCCAACTCTACATAGATAAGTGCAAAAATTATACATATATATATGAGAGAGAGAGAGAGAGGTATATTTTCTTAATCTGGGACTTAAAAATTTATAACTTATTATAATTTTGAGATTATTCATATTTATAACTGGCTCAAATTGCAAAAAAAATTTATAATAAAATAGAAGTTATTCTTATATAGAGTATTCCTATATACAGATTCTACTAATATATATATAAGAAAAAAAAAAGATAATCTATGAAATATTTTTATAAATTTCAATCTCATTTTACTTTCCAAATATATGACTTTACCCAACATACTTCTACTACAATAATTAAAAAGCTTCATAACATAAAATAATAAGAATTTTGCTCATTTTTGTATTTGTGGCTCGACATTCAAAAAATTACATCAAGCAGCACGACCTTTGTTACTTTTGCAATTGTGACACGACTTACCAATTTCATTTAAAAAATGAAAAAATGTTGACGTGGCACTGAAGACGTGATGACATGGCTATCAGTGCCACGTCGCAGTCATCCACGTCAGCAAAAAGTCATCATTTCTATTTTTTTAATGAAATTGGTAAGTCGTGCCACAATTGCAAAAAAAAAAAGTCGTGCTATTTGGATGTAATTTTTCAATGGTCGAGGGACAAGTGCAAAAATACGCAAAATTCGTATTATTTTATATTATTAAGCTTTATTCATAAAATAACTTGAATTTTACTCATTTTTGCACTTGTAACTCGACCTTTGAAAAATTACACCCAAATACCATGACATTTGCTTTTTTTTTTTGCAATTGTGGTACAACTCACCACTTTTAAAAAAAGGAAAATGCTGACGTGACACTGGCAGCATGATGATGTGGCCACGTGACAGTCGTCCGCATCAGCAAAAAGTCAACATTTATGTTTTATTAACAGAATTGGTAAGTCATGCCACAATTGCCAAAAAAACAAAGGCCGTGCTACTGGATATAATCTTTCAAGGGTTAAGCCACAAGTAGGACTGGCCATAGGGTCAAGTCGGGCTATGGCATATTTTTTCAGCCCAGTCGACCATGTCGGCTTGGTCGATCGAGCTGAGTGCTTGGCCCAAGCCCAATAATTCAAAAAGGGGGCGTTGGGCCACCGGCAGGCCAAACCAAAATCATGACGCCACTCTCTCCATTCAAAAACCCATTTCTTCCACCCACACCACCATTTTCTTATACCACCTCCCACTGCCCAAACCAAAATCAAGACGCCACCGTCTCCGTTCAAAACCACCACCAAGCCGCCACTCTCTCCACTCAAAAACCACCACCAAACCGTCACCCTCTCCACTAAAAAAACCACCACCAAATCGTCACTCTTCCATCACCAAAACCACCTCCAAACCATCACCCACAACCTGCACCCAAAACCAAAAAGAACAAAACAAAATCGATACCACCTTCAAGAACTAGGACAATAATCTGGACAAGAACACAAAAAAAAAAGAACTAAAAAGACTAAAAAAGACAAAAAATAAATATAAAGAGGAACCAATAAACTAAAAAGAGGAGAGGACTTCGGATTTGGATCCCTTGACACCATGGAAATTGCTTCCTTTGCTTTTGACCACCGTCGTCCCTCTCTCTCTCTCATTTGTTGCCGCCCACTTTGCTCTCTCTCATTCTTTTTAATTTTGGTAAATGAATTAGAGAAAATCATACAATTACATTGAAATAAAATTTAGTTATTAATTTTTAGGCCCAATTTAAACATATTTTGATGAATAGAAACACGTACCAAATTTATCTAAAAAATACTAGATTTTAAAAGTCTCTAAATATCTCTAAAAATCTTCAATAGTTCCCAAAAATCTTGATCTCCAAATATATCTAAAAAGTCTTTATCAAAATTTGAGTATTTTTTTATTTATCAACACACATATACATGAGAGAGAGCATGTATTTTTTTATTTATCAACACACATATTTGACTAAATATCTCTAAGATATTTTTTAAAATAAATTTAAGTATTTTTTTATTTATCAAAATTGAAAATCTATTTTTTTTTTATCAAATACAATATTTTATTTGAGACGTTTAATATAATTAACTCAATAAATTAACTCTAGTTGCATTCCCATGTATATGTGTGTTGGATTTTTTGGGCTTCAGATTATAGACTATTGTTGTTTGGTTGCTTTTTCTTTCTTTATATATATGGGTCTGTTTTTGGCAAATCTAAACTTGAATCAAAATTTATTATGCACCAATTTTATGAGCCTGATCTGACCCTCGAGCTTAAAACTCCAACCCAAACCCTTAATATGACCTAACTGGGCTAAAATGCCCAATCTTAACCACAAGTGCAAAAAAAGAAACAAAATTTATATTATTTTATGTTATTAAGCCTAATTAAAATATGAAATAATTTCAACATAAAAATATGAATTACCCAAATCCAATGCTTCCATACACTATCAACTCTTCGCAAACAAATCATCGATGACACTAAGATTATTCCGAAACAGCTTCAAGACAAGTAGATTGTGATACGAAACGTAGGCTTTTATTGACTTTGAACAGTCTCAAGGTTCATAGTCATGTCGTTTTATAATATTTGGTTTTACACTTTGAAACTAAAGAATTGATGTCAGAACAATTCTACAAGGCTGTAGTCAGATGAGATGGCCCTAATCACACCATTAAGTAGGGCAAATCTACAGGACGCCTTTTCTTAATTTCTATCTTGGACGTTCAAGTATGAAGTGCAACTGATACAGAGCCGGAGAAAATATAAAATACAAGCAGCGGGGGATTGCACCATGTGTGTCTAATAGCCATACCCTTAGTCTACCAGTACATTACAGCGATGACTTACAAGTCGCCTCCTCTTCTTATCTTCGTCGTATGACTACAGATCAAAGATTGATTACTGTAAGATTCTAGCCAAGAACATAATTTCATAGTGATCAGAAGATTATTATAATGATCTAGATAAAACTCCCCTTGGATACAAGGATTTGAAATTCACAAATCTATAGGCTGTGCTACCATTCGAATTGTAACCTTGTAAGGCTTTTTTCCGAAAGATTTGTACTTGAGAGAAATGTTTAAGATAAGAGAGTATATTTTGGGATAATTTTTGTCATGGAAAACTGGATAGAAATTAAGAAATGCAAGGTACCTGCTGGTTGAGGAAAAATGGTACACGAATCCTCTTCGAGCCATCAGCAAGACGCTTGTTCGGAAACTGGTTTTCCATAGCAGTGAAGTTACTGCTAACCTGAAAGCATGTTAGGAATAAAAAAAGAGTGAGATTCATCAACCGGGAACTTGAATGAATTTTTCAAGGCCTCTACAAGAAAACGTGCAATACAACTTGACTGGTGTAGCTTGGTGGGAAAATTATATATTTAGTGTACATGGACAGCAGTGGTAATAACTCTACAGGTTTGTCCCAATGTCAGACTCAAGGGCAGGTTCAATGTTAAGGTGCTTACTAATACAAGGACTCTTATAATGAAAAATACTACCTGGCGTTCAATGGTCCCAACCAACAATGTGTGGCATCCTGATGCATGCACAGTTTCTAAACGTTGGCACTGAAGAAGCAACCTCTCTGAAAATATATGAAAACAGTTAATTACTAAAGGTAAAAAATGAATTATGTTGGGCATTGTCAACAGTAATTAACAATAGAGCATTTAGCAAAAAAGATATACCTGGATGCAAGTTTTTACATGAGTTCAGATTCAGATCATTGAGTTCTGGACAGTTCAAATATAATGCCTGCATGAATTTAATAAATTAATAAAAGCGACAGAAAAGAAGCATCTAATCATATATGGCGCTATTCAGGTAACAAATCTCACATCTAAACCTGAACAGCCCCAAAGGCTAAGCTTTTTCAATCGATTATGCTTGATAATGAGCTTCTGGAATATCCGGTGCATTCTGTTTTCCAATGTTGGTTGCAACTCAAAATCACCAGTGTCATCAGAGGTCTGATATGGAGAATTTGGATCACATATGCTCATCCCACAGTCCATGAGCTCAAGATGAGGCAACTGAGCTGTAGCAAATTGAATGCCACCTGACAGCAACAATTGATTTCACGATTAGGAGAAATTCATAAGGGAAAAAATGTTCTTTTGGCAGAATCCAAATCTCAAATAAACTAAACTGTGATTGAGATTTGGCATGAACTTACTTGAAGTGATGTTAGGACAAAGAGCAAGGAGGAGTCTAGACAGTGTTCCAGGAAACACATTGCATATCATCCCAATACCACTATCACTGATGCTAGACCTGAATGCGAATTGTGAAATAAAATTTGAGTCCAACAAATAAAGTACATTTTTAACCGCTTATGTTAAGAACAACTTGGATTAAGAACAAATTGGACTTCGATGTCAAACATACCCACTTAGATCAAGTAACTCTAGTTTTGAATAGCTTGAAGCAATGGCAGCAACAGATGCGTCAGTGATCTCAGTTCCAAGAACAAGAGAAAGCATCCGCAGTCCCCTAAAATAATTGAGCGAGAGATCAATCAAATATCAAATTCAAGTAACAATGCCAGGTTGTCCAAAATTTGATTTTGAGATGAATATGCAGAGCGCACGAAAAGCACACAAAATTAAATGAGGTGTACAATGTTCCAAAAGCTATAGTGCTAAACTTCAAATAGGATTCACAGAGACCATAAATCACTAGAATAAGCAAAACAGTGTGCTTGCTGGACAAACCTTAAATTTGCAGCAGTAAGAGCCAGCACAGCAGCATGAGAAAGCCGAAATGATGCAATGTGCACATTCTGCAACTTAGGGGAACTTCTTCCCAGAGCATCAACCACGGAAATAAGATCAGTGCAATCATTTTCTTGGCGAGAAAAATCCAGGGAAATCTCTTTCAAACAGGGACAGTTAAACACCTGAAGAAAAATAAGACACGAATAAATAACAAAAAATCAACTTAAATGCCCCTATTCCAGTTCTCAAACATCACAGAATCGCTATGTTAAACATCAGATTTCAATGCTGTTATATTCTAAATGAGTTTCAACCCAGAGCAGCAGATGAAATAAGTGGAAAAGAATGAAACAGTTACCGTTTTGGATAGAGAATAAAGATCTGAAAGCCAAACAGTAGAAAGACTTGATGAACAGAGTACAAGACCTCCTAAATTAGAGCATCCTTCCATCTTAAGGGTTGTAAGGCAACGTTTGTCGGCAACAAAACGACCCAATTCCTCACTGCATAAAATAAATCAGATGTCAGCAGATCATTTATAATACTGGAAATATATCCACTTATTTCAGTTATGGCATACCAGTTAGACATAGCATATGATGATAAAATGGATCATATGGAACAATACTTATAATACTTGAAGGGGAAAAACATTGGAACAGTTGAATCCTTTACTATGAGACAAGATCCTGACAAGGAAAACTCGATCTCCTTCCACAAACTTGCTTAATGAAGAAATGTAAGTAGGACAGGAAATGACCGACCAATATTATTCTTTCCCAAAAACCACCATCAGTGTTATTTCTCCATTTTCAAAAACATCTTGAACATTTTTTACTTTGAATGATTAAAACATTATTGCGTTTAATTGTTTCACTAACCAAATTAACCACTAATTAAGAACAAAAGACATTACAAATGAACAGATAAACAGATCAGCCTGTGATTAATAGAAACAGGCAAGGAAACAATACCCAGTGATCCGATTCACTGCACTTTCAGAAGTATAAATCTCCATAGTCTCAAGATCGGGACAAGAGAATGCAATACAAGCTAACATTGTTGCATCCACATCACTGCAACACATAAATCAAACATAAATAAATTGCATTATTGCGAATCAAATGTTACCCTCTAATCGCATTTGTTATCAAAAGCCGATCTGAGTATCACTAGAACAAAGTCCATTAATCGGTCTGATAAAAATGTTTATAGATCGAAACCCATATTATTTACACGTGTTTTTTAAAACACTAGATCTGATAAACTCCAACCTTTCCATCCTAAGACTCAATCGAACAAGCCCAGGACACTTCTGCAACACAGATCCAACAAACCCTAACTGAGCCCTAACTGGAACCCTTAGTCTCAACTCCTCCGCTGCCTTCCACAACCTTCTCGCCGTCTCCCTCCACTTTCTACACACCATCGCCGCCGCCATCAACCCTGACGGCGGCAACCTTCTCAGAACCTTCCACATACAGCTCGTCGGCAACCCTCCAACCAGATCCGACTCCGCCTCGTAAACCTCCGCCTCCTCGCACCGCATGTCAATATCATCAAACGACAGAGCTCTGCGGAGGAGGGAGTGCGGGTGGCGGGGAGGCGGAGGAGGGCGAGAGGCGGCGGCGGAGGAGGAGTTGGAGGGAGTGGAGACGGCGGAAGAGGGAAGGATGTGGCAGGTGTGGCCTTTCTTTGGGAGGCCGCAGCGGCCGCAGTTGTAGCTGCCGCGGTGCTTCTTGACGGGCATTGCGGTGTTGTGAAAGGAGGAGCCGCCGCTGGAGGAGGCGGGGGAGATGTGGGGCTGGTTCTTCATTTTTGTGTGTGTGAGAGAGAGGGAGAAGAGGAAGAGAGGAGGGAGAGATAAAGAGAAGTGAAGAGGCGCGGGAGATTGGTGGTGACTTCGCGCCATGGCTTTCAAAGAAGAGGAGCGTTGGAGTATTGCGCACGCCTGGCGTTTGTACTCCTTATTGGTTGTTTTACGAACGAGAGCGATGGTGATACGGGAGCGTGGTGAATTTTTGGTCTGGCTGGGGTGATAATGACGGTATTAGCCTGGTCTTTTTTGTCTTATTGCGCAATTTATAGAGGTACTTCTTTTGTGTTGCTTTCAGTAACAGAATCTGTCACAGTTCGAATTTCATTGGCCAACTAATTAATACGTGTTAAAATATTTTGGACTTATTGAGTACAGTATACAAAATTTTATTTACCAATTATTATAAAATATTATAAGTTATATACTGTAGTGATAAATGAGTATCAAATTGGTATTTTTTTATGCAAATTGGTTTATCATGCTTATATGTGTATAGGTGCACTAAAAAAATTAGCATACTAATTTTTAATTATAGGTTGAACAAATTCAAACAATTGTAAAGTTTGCTCTCTTTAAAAATTTCAAAACTCTACAAAAAGAAAGCAAAATTTACATGATCTCAAATTTTGGAGTTAGCTGCAATGACAAGAAGATGATACTTTGTTCAAGATTAATTTTATGTTCTCTACGACTTTGAATAATAGAGATGATATTTTGATCAATGGCAAATGTTTAAAATTTGTGTCATTTGAAGATATCCTATTTAAAATAGTAGATACAAAAAGTTTAATTGGTAAGTGTTTACAAATTAGTTTAAATTATTTTATATGTTATGTCATCTACTAAACAATTCAACTTTTTTATTAGATATTATCAGGGTATCAGCGACCTCGAGGTGGTGATAGTTAATAGCAAACAAGTCAAGCGAGTTATCGCGGAACTTCGTGACGTTAAGTAGTAATTTTTTTACTCATAATTATAAAAAAAATTATACTTATTGAAAATGTTTCAATTTCAAACTCAATTTCCTAATGAATGGTTATTTGCCTTAGGAAAAATATTTTGAGCTTTACCTTGTGGGGAAATTATATAGATGAAATTGATGCGTATACTAAAAATGCTTATCATGCTCAAAATTCTTCAGTTTTCTAGAATCAAAATTTGGGCCGATATATACTCGCCTAAAAACCTCTACTTCGTCGGTATGCTTTAAAACTATATGTATTTGTTTATCTAATATTCTTTATGATCAAGGAATGTGTCTGTGTCAAATATAATATTTTGTTCAAAACTTTTGCTTAATGCTGAAATGGATGAAGTTATTGACTTCTTGAATAAGTATACTATTCAAATTTACTATTAAAATTTGTAATATGTGTAATTTTTTGGGTTGACAAATTTTATGTTTTAATATTTCAATTTATCCAGTGGGGAAGCAAGTTCAATATGAGTTAGTCATTTGTCTAGGCAAAGTATTTATTCACTATTAGAAGATTTACTTCACAAGTGTTAAAGGAAATAACTTGATGAGTTGTAGAAAATTGATGAGGTAGAATGTGTCTTATTTTTTACCCAAGGAATTTATGGATTTTTTTTCAAATTATTTATATGTATTTTTCGGAGAAATGTGCATGTGTGACTCTGGCAACTATTTCATTAATAGAGACTAATCACAATTGGTTTTACAATTTCTGTAAAACTTGCATGACGAAAGTGAAAATAAACAATGCCAAGTACTTATGCGATGTTTGTTGCAAATATGTTAAGTTGTCCAGCCAAGGTACTTTTTTCTATATTTTACTCAATTTTTTTGCTGATGTTTTTTTTTATGCTTAGATATATCCATGTCATCACATGAATCATCGAATGATTGATCAAATTTAAGATTTAAATTGGGGTTGATGACGACACGTCAAATGATTTCTTTGTGATCTTTGATGATGCAGCTCTCAAAATAATAAGAAAATCAATTACATCTAAGAAAGAAATTGGTGAAAGGGTATTTTCCTTATTGTAAATTGTTATATGTTTGTGCAATGAGTAATACATCAAGGCTTTTTAACAACCTGGTGATTTAGGATAAAGTTGTTCATACTATCTTGAATGAGTTTCATCTGAAACAATATATCCGATCTATTATGACTTTTGTAACTTAATTTATTCACTATACATTATAGATTTTTGCATTTACTTTATTTGCTGAATGAATTTTTATATTTGCTATTTCTTTGAAGTTCTTTAGTGTCACGACCCATAGTCGGGCCCGTGACCGCATACGAGGCAGACCTTCTGTGGGAGCATGATCCATCCCGCACAAGCCTATGTGATCAGACATTCTACCCGTTTTATTCAATTATTCAATAAAATATTTTAATTATAAAAACATTTATAATTAAAAGAAAACCATATATACATGAATAT
Source organism: Flueggea neowawraea (assembly GCA_948243855.1). NCBI lineage: Eukaryota > Viridiplantae > Streptophyta > Magnoliopsida > Malpighiales > Phyllanthaceae > Flueggea > Flueggea neowawraea. Next base: position 16,965 of record CAODLS010340467.1, read on the forward strand.
ATGTACAATATAACAACATATCAGTGAAAATATAAAATCACCAGAGTATCCCAAAGATACAAAAAGTTAAAAGCCAAAAACCTTTGGAACACGCGATGCACAGGATCGCGAAGCGTGTTGGCCTTAGAAACTTGAGGGTCATAAGGATGCAGATCAGCTGAAATCTGGGAATTATAATCTTGTGCATTGAAGTCAGGAGGAAACTCGCAATAAAAAGTCAGAAACTCACCAGAATGAACTTGGGGTTTGTTGATCATACCGAGAGCATGACTAAAGGAAGAAATAGTCATCTAAACTAACATACCTACTAAGTGAAATTGAACCATGTTCGGAGTAGTAGTGTCAGAATCTGCACTCAATTGAACTTAAAAGAGGTACAAAACTCATAAAGAAGGTCGACATATATGGGCAGATCAACAGTAAGCAATAATTACAAGTTCACAGCACGTACCAGCTTTATAAAATGAACACCAATATCAAAATATTGCAAAATAGTCACTTCAATAATCCACAATGGACAAATAGGCATGGTACTTACCTTGGCCAATGTAGCTCGGTCATTGGGAGTATTGAAGCTGAAATTAGTTTTGTGAAAATTATTTTTCTGAACACGAGAGCCATGCATGCTGTGACTTTTTCTTTTCTGTCGTTCTAGTACGGAAGGCTCAGGAGTTTCTTCCTTAATTTATTTTACGAGATTCACAGCTGGTTTTTGTGATGGATGGGGTAGAGAGGAGCTGGTGCCATCGGCATGTATGTGTGAGGCAGGGCTTGGAGTGAGCATCACATTGTCGTTGGCAGAGTCGGAGGAAGAAGACATGACTAACGTTGATGGAGAAGGGTGCAGAAGTCTGGCAGACCATCGGACTGGAGTAAGGATGGCCGATAGAGGTGGATTTCGGCTGAAGGTGACGGCGTGGTTGTGGCTTGGGCTGGCAAAAGTGGCTTGGCAAGCCGCCATGCTAAAGATTTTGTGGGTGGCATTGGTAAGAGTGATAATATTGTTGGTTGTGTATTATGGCAGGTGAAAAAGAGAATGGAGAAGGCTAATTTTGTGGCTGGTTTTGGAGGCAAAAAGAACCAAAATGATGGAGAGGAGGCTGCTAGAATTGTGACAAAGAGTAAGAGAGTTGAGGATTATAAATATAGGTGGTCCCAATCCTTACTCAATTAGGTTAAAAATTGATGTATATCAATGTGAAAGTCCAGGTTTTGTATGAGAAGCAACATGAAACTCCAAGTTTTGGGAGGAATGGGACTGTCTGGAAGAGAAAATTACCCTGTTGCCCTTGAGTCTATGCTAAAACGATGTCGCGTGTGGAGGGCAGGGAGTGTCTTTCTAGCTCAAAACGTCGTCACATGGAGTAAGTGCGGACCGTTTTGGTTGAAACGATGGCGTTTTTTTGTGGGTTTCATAAATACCCATAAATTCCTGACACTTCGGCCACTGTCACATCCCCACACTTATTCTCCTCTATTAAAATGTCGTGCTCCTCGTCTATGTGTCCTATAAAACAAAGCCGATCTCACGAGCAAGCAAAATCAAATCCTCAAAAATCTCATCAGCGTAATTTCCCAAAAATAAACAAATGTTGTTGAATTAATCAATTAACAAAATAATTAAAATGATCAATAAAAAAATAACAATAACAAGGATAAAAATAAAACCTTGGGTTGCCCCCTAAGAAGTGGTTCTTTTATGTCGTCTTAGCTGGACTTAATTGGATCTTTATCCTTTCTCATCATTCAGCACATAAATTGTTGCACCTTGAGCCTTCTTCTTTGGTGTCGTTCCTTGTGAATCATGGCAGAATTGGTATTTGAAACATACACCCAATGCTCCCTTTTTGCTTTCTTTTTCTTGGTGCAAAGTCCTTTCAGGAACCTAATAGTCTTGGGTTCACACTTGGCTGTATCAACTAAAGAAATATTTACCTTTGGAGCCGCTTTTTTCGACTTATTGCTCACAGTATGGCCATGGTGTAGTACAATCGCCTTATCATGTACTTTCAGTCCCTTAATATTTTTCACCCTTCTTGCACTAACATCCTGTAAATAATCACCATGCAATTCCAAAACTTTTTCTGTCAATGGGTTAGCACAATTAACAACAAAAGCAGACGAAAAATCATTAGGATGGTTCACTGCTTCATCGATATTGAATTGGATCGTAGCACCATCGAACTCAATGGTTAGGGTCCCTTCGTGCACATCAATATTTGTTCTTATAGTTTTTAGAAAAGGTCTCCCTAAGAGTATCAGCCTTGAATTTGCTGTTTTATCATCCTCCATTTAGAGTACATAAAAATCTGCAGAAAAAACTAATTCGTTTACCTGCACCAACACATCCTCTAAAACACCTTTAGGGAAAACATTGGAACGATCATCCAATGTTATTGCAACACCATTATACTTTAAAGGTCCAACATTCAATGTAGAATAAATAGATAAAGGCATTAGATTAATAGATGCACCTAAATCACACATTGCCTGTTCAATTCCAACATTGCCTATCTTGCAAGGGATAGTAAACATACTTGGGTCTTTCTTAAGGCTATAGTCGAGTCGAGCCGAACTCGAGCTCATAATGTTCGAACTCGGCTCGATTAAAGTGAGCTCGAGCTTGGCTCAAATTTAAACCGAGCTTCTATTTGTGCTCAAGCTTGCCTCGACTTGTTCATTTATTGTTCACGAGCTACTCGAGCTCGGCTCGTTTAAAATTTTGGCTCATTTGAAGCTCATTGAGGCTCGAGACTCGGCTCGTTCAAAGCTCGAAATTCGGCTCGTTTGAAGCTCGAATTTAACATAATACAAAAAATAAAACTATAAAAATAAAAATAAAATTATAAATAAAACAAACCTATTTTTTTAACATTCATTCATTCAACATGCAATGACAAAAAATTCAACATTTAAAGAAAAAAAATTATAATATTTTCATAAACACACAAAATACACAATAATCCACAAATCCAAAAAAACAAGCCAAATTTGTCTAGATTTAAAACATGACATCAAATATTTTTCCAAAAGGACCAAAATATCAATATATTCTTCAAGTAAGCCATTCACTAGAGTTGATATTCAACAACTTCATCGGTAGAAGCATCCTACAAAACAAAATTGAAACGATTAAAAAATTCAAACAATATTAATAAAAAAATAATCTAACACAAGATTTTTAACAAAAGAAAATCTGAGTGAGGATGGCGAGATGCAGTCCGTGAGGGCTACGGGAGAGAGAGTGAGGGTGAATGAGTGAGGGCGACAAGATGGTGAGGGCTCTGGGAGAGCGAGTGAGAGTGACAGAGTGAGGGAAGCAAGATGGTGAGGTCGTGAGGGCTGCGGGAGATAGAGTTAGAGTGACTGAGTGAGGGTGGCAAGATGGTGAGGGCTGCGGGAGAGAGAGTGAGAGTGATTGAGTAAGGACAACGAGATGGTGAGGACAACGAGACTGAAGGCGACGACTGGCGAGAGACAGGGAGAGTGAGTGAAAGACTGAGAGTAAGAGTGGGAGGCATGAGAGCAGTGACCAGCGACAACGAGAGAGGGTTTATAAGGAGTGGCAGCGTGAGAGAGTGAGAATGAGGAGTGATTTTGGAATTAGGGTTTGTGTAGGAGTGAGGAGTCAAGTCTGTTGGAATTAGGAAATGGGCCAAATGGGATGACTTAGTTTCAAAACTACGTAGTTTTGTGGTAAGATATTACAAATTAAACAATATAATTACAAATATGAATGTAAATATAATTATATAAATATAAATATTGCAAAGAATTATGT